>VXBJ01005539.1:111341-123013 GCA_013400055.1 Nycticryphes semicollaris
GAGATATCCCCCCTTTCCTTCTTCTTCCCCAGCTTTACATATTGAGCATGATGTCATGTGGTATGGAATATCCCTTTGGTCAGTCACGGTCAGCTGCGTTGCATCTCAGCTCCCTGTGCCCCCCCCACCTTCTCACTCGTGGGGTGCTGTCAGGAGCAGGAAAGGCCTTGATGCCATGTAAACACTGCTCACCAATCCCTGTATTATCTAAGCTATTTCTAGCAGGAATCCAAAACGTAGCATTGAAGATCAGATTTAGCTGGGAAATTAGGAATAAGTTCTTTACTCTGAGGGTGGTGGAACCCTGGAACAGGTTGCCCAGGGAGGTGGTTGAGGCCCCTTCCCTGGAGATATTCAAGGTGAGGCTCGATGATGCCCAGGGCAACCTGGTCTAGTTGGGGGTGTCCCTGCTGACTGCAGGGAGGTGGGACTAGGTAGACCTTTGGAGGTCCCTTCTGACCTGGACCATTCTGATGTTATGATAACCCCATACCAGCTACTATGAAGAAAATTAATTCTACCCCATCCAATACCAGCACTTACTTAGAAATCTTACTTAGATTTGAAAGTTGTGGATGTAAAATTCCAGAAACTCAATATTCTAGTTGGTTGTAAGAGTGACATTTTGTGCAGCTCCCCTTGTAGCAGAATCAGGCTTCAAAACACTTCCTTGCAGAACAGTTTTAGAGTGCAGCGATGCCCCTATAGACTGCTGCGAAGCTTTTAACCAAACATCGTTGTGTGAGATGGAATTTAAACACATATTGTGCTCTGTAGTCTCTGTTTGCTTTTGTCCTGTAGCTGATCTGTTGAGAGCTTTTTAACTGAAGCAACTGCTATTGAACCCTCTGCAGGAGGACACATTTACTATACAGGCCGTGGACCTTGGCATTTTGTACAAGATCAAGATTCGTCACGACAATAGCATGATCAGTCCTGACTGGTTTCTGGAAAAAGTAGAGATCCTGGATGAGACCACAGAGGAGTCGTTTGTTTTCCTGTGTGAGCGCTGGCTCTCTAAAAAAAAAGAGGACAAAAAGATAGAGCGTACGCTCTATGAACAGGTACGATTACAGCTCAAAGCTGGGATGCCAACCCGCTGCTACTAGTAAATATAAAATGGTTGAATATCTGCTTGCCCTTTTTCGCTTCTCTGAAATGCATTTGTGATTTTCAGACAAGTGCTGAAATATGGCCACTCTCAGCCCAGCATCACTAGCTCTCTAATTTGCAATTTAGTGAGGAAAATCTAGGAGTCTAAGTGAAACTCTTCAGTTTATCTTTTCAGCAACTTCTTCCACCAATGCCAAGCAGAAAAAAAAATAATCTAGTTTCTTTGCTACTGCTCAAAGCACCAGATGGTTTTTAGTGAAATGCACTTTCTACTTGCACATTCTCTGTAGCTTTATCAGGCTAACATAGCTAATTGGAATTCAAGGTTCATACATTAATTAAAATCAATAAACAAGATTAATAGACTCTCTTGCTTCTATACAGTGTGGCATCATAAAGGAGCTGATTATAAGTCCATTGTGTTTAAGGACTCTACTTTGCAAAATACAGTGACATTTTAAATGACAGTTACCACTAAAATTATCATCAATGAACTTGGGCAGACTCATCCTGAGCACAACAGAATGGACGTGAGAAGAGTTACACCATGGATGAGTATTGCCATATGCTCCCTCATAAAATTGCAGCAGAGAATGCTATGAATTCTTATGGTCACACTTACCCCATTGCTCATATTAATTCATAATGAGGAAAAGATAATAACTTTTTTTTTTTTTTAATTACGTGACTGTGTGGTAAAAGCCTCACATTTATTAGGCAATGACACCGAATGCATCTGCAGTAACTCCTTAAATACAATAGATGTTCCATATCGCTCAGCTTTGCAGTACTCCCCCTCTTGTGCCCTTTGAACTGTACTGGGTCAATTGGTCTGACACCACTGTGCGTGCCTTGAAAAGCAAATCTGGCACCGTTCCATCGGGCTGGATTTTCTGTGGCTATTGCTCACACAGGTAGCAGAGAAAAGCTACAACACACCATTAAAGTCCATTAGGTCCATTATATTTTCTCTTTTTATAACATGCATCCAAAAGGGCCTGTCAAGGTTACCAATGAAGGAAGCGAATGACCTGCAGTAAATCACACGTCAAATTTATATGAGCTGCACTGAGCAAGAAAGCTACCTGGGAAACTACAGGGAATTCTTCTCAGGTTGTTCTTGGAGGTGCATGGGAACAGCTGACAATGCTTGAGCACCCAACCTCATTACCTTCCTATCCCTACCTTCCAACTAGAGCTATGACGGTGAGCGAAACAGCTTGGATGGCTCGTCTCTCAGCATGTCAAGTCAGGACAGCAATGCCAACTTGAAGGAAACAAAAAAATCCAGCTTGGTCAAGGCGGCAGAAGAAGGATCATGTGAGTGAGCTCCGTGTTTGGTTGCATGCACACACTTGTTCTTGGCCTTCAGTGCATAAGAGGTTACGTTCATCCTGGTAGGCTTTGCTAGGAGAGGCAGAACAGCAAATTGCTTCTCCTTACTTTGTATTGTGACGCCTTTGGGAAAGGCTGGACCAGCGCTTGGGTTTCTGTGTTTGTTGCTTTTCCTGTAGCTTTCTGGCCCTAAGAGTGGAATAAGCCATGAAGTCCACAACAACTTCAGTATTTACAACCCTCTTCTTTCTGTCCTGTGGAAATTGCTGTAGTGTGTCCAAATTAGCTTCTCCATTCCCAGCAGATTAAAGTTCTCCAGGCAGTTTGGTGCTTTGGACAATGTGACAATATTGTTAGGTAGGTGGTTATTCAAGGGTACTCTGATTTCTGTCATGGCGAGGTAAAAGGCACAGGGGGTTCTACGGGCAGCTGCAATCACGAATATATGTTGTCTGAAGTTCGGTGAGTTAGTTAGGTGCCTTTTCCACAACACAAAATGTGGAAAAGGAGGTGGTCAACATCCTCCATAGGTCCTCCTCATAAAGACAACCACTGACCTGAAGAATCGTGCTCCCTCTTCCTCCTCTGTCATCAACTTCATGCAGACAGCACTTCAGAGTAGGGAGAAGGGACACTACCCTCTGAACAATCTGACAGAGTTAAGGGAAGAATTTGTGCAAGTTTTGAATAATTTGTCTGAAGTGTCCTTTAAAGGAGCCAAAGCTCTTTGGAGTGAGAGGGGCTGTATTCAGACATGCTGTCACCTAAAAATTCTTCTTTGGATTATCAGAGGCTCTTTTCCACATAATTCCTTGAAGTGGCTTTTGTTGCTGATATCAGTTGGGTTCTTTCTGCTTTATCTCTTTTACTGGCTCAAGATGATGTTTCATGTAGCCTACGAAATCTGAATTACCAAAGAAGGCTTTGAATTTCGTCAGGTCTTATGTGTCACACTTAAGTCATCTTCCCCTTTTTGCAATCAGGCTACTAGTGCCTCATCACCAAGGATGTTTGTTTAATATGAATTTAAATTATTTATTTTAGAACTCTTTGGGGTTTTTTTCCTTACAACATGTAGCTGCATCATAGCAACTGTTGGGTTGGGATGAGAGTGGGACATGGGGAGATGAGAAAGATAAGTCTCTTGGCTCTCAGAAGACAAGCTTCAACTGAGAGTGCTCAGGTGAGTTTATTCATTTCCAGAAAGTGACGTGTCTTATAACTGGGCAGAGGAGGAGGGTCTGCAAGGCCTGCTGAAAGACAGGGAGTCCATGAACTCTGGACTGAGTTTTCTGCTGAAACAACTGATGGAAACAGTTGGTGTCTCTGGTGTAGAGTTTCATCTTCAGGCTCTGGTTCCTGAGACAGATGAATATGAAAGAAAAAATATGTTTCTGGATTGCATCTTATAAAAAGTGAACTATGCCAGACTGTGTTTGAAAGGCCAGCTTTCATGAAGGGAGGCTCATTTTGCTCAGCTGTTGCCGATATGAAGTGTAAAAGTTGCTCAGGTTTTGTTTCTTTCCTGGCTGTGAAGGAAGCCTGGAAGATCAGTGTCCATCAGCTGAAGTAATCTTTGTGAAAAACATCCTCAGTCCATCAATTTTTCCTTATAATTCCATTATAACACAGCCTTTTTTCTCTGTAATTATATACCTTTTGATTAATCGCCCCTGTCTTCCAGGACAATGGCTTATCATCTAAATTGCACCTATTGTTGGCATCCTACAAGGGGTCTCTTAGCTTTAGATTAATATTTCATATATATGGTTAAGATACTGTGTTGTAACAAGTAACTGGGCAGCAGCTGGGTCATGGAGACTGCCTGTCTGTGCTCTTAGTCCACAAGTGCAAAATAATTGAACTTACCTTAAATTTCCATGGTAATCCAAGTTTAAAATTGTGTCATTTGGCTTAGGAGTTTAAGATACCTTTCACTGACATGGTCCAAGGGAACTCAGACAAATGATTACTGCAGCTCTGCTGATGTCCAGGGGTCCAGGGTCTTGTGAAGTGATACCTGGGTTGCATGTCCCGTGTCTGTAAGTTCTGAAGCATCCATAGCGCTACACATTGCTTAACCTGGCCTGCAACCCATGTGTCTTGGGGCAGCTCTTCTTTTGTAATCCCATATTGTCCTCAGAAAAAAACAAAAAAGCAATTCCCATATTCCTTCTGATATTACTTCTGTGGTGAGACAATGGATAACATCTGCCATATTGGCATTTCATGCAGTTTCACAAATAATGGGTAGAACATCAACATCTCCCATGAGAACCCCGCTCCAGCAAAGCTAGGATAGTTCCTGTCATCCCCATTGTGCCAGGGTGGTCTTTCTGCTCAGAGTCCTGGAGCTTGTCATCACCACTATCTCTGTTGCAGTGACATGACCTCATTAAGGAAACTGCCTCTTGAATGAATGTCAGATAAGATGGACTGTATGAGCCAGGCAGCCACATCCTGAGATGGATAAAAAACCCAACTGTTACTTAATTGATTAGGAAAAGTGGTACCAGGGAGTGACCGGGAAAGGGAGTGACAGTTTGAGCAGCTCAGTTCTGACTCTGCCATGCTCAGATGGCAAATTCCTTTGAGGGGCAGGAGGTGATGTGAGGATAGAGCACAGGGAAAAACCCTGTTGACTAAGTACCTGCTTAGATCTGAACACTGTTCCATGCTAGAAGACAGTGATGGAGATGGTGTGGTCTCTAACGAAACATTGAAGTGCTAGAGCATGTCCAGAGGGAAGCCACCTGGCTGGTGAGGGGTCTTGATAACAAGACCTGTGAGGAGAGGCTGAGGCAACTGGGAACTTTTAGTTATGACAAGAGGAGTCTGAGATCTCATTGCCCTCTACAACTACCTGAAAGGAGGTTGTAGAGAGGTGGGTGTTGTCATCTTCTCCCAAGGGAATAATGACAGGACCAGAGGAAATGATCTGAAGTTGCAGCAGGGGAGGTTGAGATTAGATCTTGGGAAGAATGACTTTACTGAAAGAGTGGTCAGGCACTGGAACAGCTGCCCAGGGAGGTTGTGGAGTCACCATCCCTGGAAGTATTTAAGAAGTGTGTAGATGTGGCACTTCAGGGCATGCTCTAATGGCCGAGATTGTTGGGTGTGGTGGTTGTTGTTGTGGTAAGGGATTTTTTGGGTGTGGGTGCTTTTTTTGTTTTTTGTTTGTTTGCTTATGGTTGGACTTGATGATCTCAAAGGTCCCTTCCAACCCTGAAGATTCTGTGAAACCCAGCCCTGCTGTGAGGGGCACATGTGCCCTCAAACAGCTTGAATTCTGCACAAATACCCCAGGAAAAGGGGCAAAGGGAGACGGGCTGGAGGACCTGTGTGGCCACCTACCTGAGGGTTTACATTCTTTTGCGTTTGAAGAGGTAGAGCTATGGAGGCAGATAAACATACTAAAGGATCACTTTTCTAGTTTTTAAAGGAAAGAAGAGGAAACTGTCTTTCCCACAGTCTGGCAGCAAGCTGCTCTGTTTCTCTGTATCCATTATTTGAAGTGGGAAATGTCAACAGTTTCTCATAGTTCTCGTTTTTGATATAGGTTTTTCAAGTACTTTGGCTTGAGGATGCAACATGAGTTGGAAATGCTGGTACTGCTGTGAACTTAATCTGTCACAGGACAACAGGGTGAAAATGGTATAAAAGAACATTTTGTCCCTATTCAAAATGTAATTTATTTAAAAGAGGAATCTGCAGCAGTTCTAAACATGACCCCTCAACATGTTCTCATAAAATCTGTCTTGCTTGCAGCTAAACTCTTTCTCTTGCTAAAACCAGCAGCTCCAGTGGTTATTTTGTGGAGAATGCACTGCATATCGTTATGCTGATGTGCACACTGAAATGTAAATGATGCCATAAAGGGGAGAATAATTCTTGCCTAATCATTGGTTTCATTTTGTGCTGGTACACAAAATCTGCAAATTGGAACTGAATGACCCTCTTTGGGTTCTGCTCTGTCTAGAGGTAAGAACAGATTTCAGCAGCATGAATTCATGCCTTTCCTGATATTACACACACATATTCTGAGCTTGATGTGAATTTTTAGTAGAACCCCCAACTCAAAAACTTTGTTAGTTATCATAAACCAAAATTAGATGTCAATCCTGGATCCTGGATGATTTGAAAGCCGAACAAATTTTTCTCAAGGTTTATAAACTTTTTTTTCTTTCTTTTTATTTATTTATTTTTTAAATCAAAAAAGCAATGATGAAACCAGGCTGAGTTTCAAGTCTGTGATGAGGCAAGTTTCAGAGCTCTAAGTCTTGTCAGAACAGTTTGAACAGCTCTGCACAAATGTTCTGAGAAATCAAACGAGTATTCAGCGTCTCATTCTGCACCACCCTCTCGGCTTATCCAAATGCGCTTTTGGAAGGCACTTGAAAAGCAGTCTGGCACTTCCTCCCTTTTAACAGCTGAACTGAAATCTCTGAAAACCACAGAAAAACCTGCTAAGTCTCCAGCCTTGGCCCAAAGGTTTTTCTCCTAATCAATATTACTATGCAGTATTTAAAAATATTATGTGACCTACCTTTAATACAAGGTTTATTCCTGGTTTGCCTCGATTTGCAAAGGGATGCTGAAACCCTGAGCAGCCCCATAGATCACAGCAATTCCTGAATGAAAAACTTTTGCAGTTGTACTGGGAGATTCAGTCAGTGATGGTTTTCCTTGGGGTCAGCATAGGTTTATTTGCCTTTACTGAACTGTGAGTGTGAGTTCACTTTGGTCTAATAGCCTATTCAAGATTTAGGTGCTCAGTCTCATCTTCAGGAAGGTCTCTTGGTGTAAATAAGGATTCAAGCCCTTTGCTGTTCCATCATCACTTAGGGATAAATCTGGACTTGCTACATTTGTAGCCTGATGCAACTTGGTGTCATCACTTCTCTGGTTGAGCTCAATGGGGTGTGAATCTATTTAGTGTACACCACTGCTTTCTCTGATGCGATAAGCCCCTCGTTTTCTGAGGTCTTGTGCAAATGCGTGGGGATTTTCTGATAACTAAGCCTCTGTTTCTTGCAGTGATCCCGTACCACATCACCGTCACCACAGGCACAGAATTTGATTCCAGCACTGACAGCCGAGTGTTCATCATCATCATGGGTCCTCAGAAAGTACAGACGGAGAGGCTGTGGCTGGATCTCCCAGAATGGAAAGATGAGTTTGCAGATGGTTCTGTAGAGAAATTTTCTGTTTGGGGCCTAGATGTTGGAGAGATCAAAAAAGTGGAGGTACTTTGTTAATGCATCACAAGCACTGGAGGCCTATGAAATAGGTGGCCAAAGAAAGCCAAACGTATTCCTGTTATTCTTAGCAGTGAAGGAGTGGCACTTGGGTCTAAAAGGAATGTAAGCAGGATGTGCTAATGAGATTTCACATGTGTCTGAACCTGAAAATAAGTACACTTTACAGCTCACAAAAACCTTGGGAGGCAAGAGATAATTTTGAATTATAAGGAAGTAGTAACATATCCCAGTCTTGTCCCATCTCTGGCACTGTTTTTTCTTAGTGAAGCCCTCTTATTGACAGATGCAGTGAAGATTCCCTGGATGCAATCTTTTCTCAGTTTTTTTTCCCAGTTGATTTTTACACTACTTCCAGTTGGGTTTCATAAATTGCATCTGCAGTGAGAAACACATCTTGTATAATTTTCCAGATAAATATGAAAATCGTTTTTACAGCTTGGAGGACCCAGGCTTAGAGAAGAAAATTAATCATCGTTCATAAGTAAGAAACTCAAATAAATTCCAGTGCAGGGGCCATTTTTCCTGCTGTGGCTCGGGAAGACAGAATCTACATAGACTTTCTATCACTGAGCTTAAACTTCCCATGAATCTTCCAGTGCATTTGTGCACATCATTTGATAAGGTAGTTCCATCTCCTAAAAGCCTGTTCCATCCCCCACTAGATGAAACCCACAGCATCTGAGGTCTTCAAGATCTTATCTAATCCTTTTTTTCCCCATGCCCTGTGTTGCAGTAGATCTACCTGCTGGCGTGCATGCTTGTGTATTCAGAGGGAGATGAGTCAAAGAAATATAAAGAGAGAAATTCTAAATAATAATAAAAAAAAATCTTTGCAGTTGTATGTCCTATTGTAGCAGATGATAATTTCAAGCACTCCCATTAGCTTTCATTCAAGCAATGGCTTCTGGCACCTTGAGAATTCCCCATACTAGATTTGAGTTTATTATCAAGCTATTTTCTTAATGCACTCCAAGTGCCTGGATATGATGAGTGGCACTTTCTACCTAGACATCTTCACTTGAAAGTGAAGCAAGTACATAGATCCGTCTCTTGCAGACTGTGTGCCCTTGGGAACAGCCATGGGCTGGGATAGAGAGGGAGGAAAAAGCTGGTATAACCCCTCATTGTCAGAGAGACAGAAGGTGCTGGATGAAGAACAAAATAGAAAGGGTAGCTGGAGAAGACACAGTGAGTGGGGTGACAAATGGGCAAAGAATAGGAGAAAGTGGAAGAAAATGCTTGGAAATAGGAGCAACAAAAAGAAATAATTTTAAAAGTATTACAAATGGGAAAGAAGATAAAAGATTGCAAATGAAATGCAGAGTGTTAGAAAAATAAATAATTTATAGCTTTCAAGCTGGGTGATGTTCTTATGCACTGTTTCACCCCTGTCCTCAGTGATCTCACCAGTCTGCTACCTCACCTCTTGCTCATATTTCCCTTTTAGTTTTTAACACACACACACACACACACACCCAGGTTGTGGCTGGAGGAGCCATCTGCTCCTGGCCTTCTGCCTCCCCTCATGCAGTGCCCTCTGCTTGGAAGGTCTCTTCTTGTTGATTCACGTCCCAGCGATGACATCGATGTGCCAGTCTGCCATGGTTGCCATGGAATCAGTCCATATTTTCCTTGTAGAAAATTGCAGTGTTCAGGGACACTGCAGAAAATTGCTGGTTGTCTGCTCGGGAGAAGTGAGGAACAGTTCGTGCTCAGATTTGGCATTTGGCTGCTTCTGGAAGGAGGCAAGAAGTTCTGAATATGAGTTACCATGTGAAAATAGCATAGGATGGGGATTAACTTCCCAGAAGCCCTCTGTATAACCCAGACAGCAGACTGCAGGATATTCAGTAGGACTGTAAAATTTGCAGCACGGTGCCACTTCTAGTTCGGTGTTATTCTCCTGCTGCATATATAAATGAAACCAGAAACAAAGGAACATGAAGTAAATTGAAAGGCCCCCATTTTTAGGCGTCTTGTAAGCCTACAGATGTAATATTTAATACCGGTGTTCTTTAATAGACACACCGACATGGAAATAAATAATAAAAGTTATTGAGCATAGACAATTTATACTCTGTTCTTAAAACAAGTTTTAATATTTTTTCTCCTAATGAATGAAAGTGTCTCTGTTCCCAGACTGCTGTTGCTGCAGAGAGACACAGGTATGATCAGAAGAGTCCTGTGCTGGTCCGCATTTCTAAACCACTTCTGGTTCAGAGCCTTTCTCCATAAGAAGCACAGAATAAAATGTGATGGACTGTAAAGTGTTGCAAGTCCAGTCCCTCACTGACTGGGGACTTGATCCTAGAAAACCTTCAGGTTTTATCTAATGCTCTTTGCACCTTCCAGAATAAGCAAGAAACCCCATTTTTTAGCATCTTTTCCATATACCTACCTCTAAAATTCTCTCCCTTTTTCCCCTGTTGTTGCATTTGTTTTCAATGTGATTGTGAGCTGCCCGTTGCAAATCACACATCTTGGTCTTGGTGAAGTGTACTCAACAGTCCCTCAAAAGCAGTTGGAATGACTTACAAAGATTTTCAAACAGCCCAACAATCTAACTGCTTTTGAAATGTTTTCATTCTAACTTAGTTCAAACATCTCAGCCCAAACAACTTGGTATGAATGTCCAGGCTACACTGTTGGTGTGGCCACAGCTTTGGATCATTCACTGTATTGGCATTGTCTATCTAGTGATTTGCCTGGAATTGTAAGACAAATCCCAGTACTCTGCTCTGAAAGACAAACCATAAGGAAGGTTCATCACTGGTGAGTTTATCCCAGACTTCACAGCACTGTTCTTGGAGCCCTTAGAAATCTGCTTGTGTGCATGTTCTACAAGAAAATTGGACATGCAGGATACTTTCTCCTGGCCAATCGCTGATATGAAAGGAGTTAAAGGTTGCCATGAAAAGCTATTACCTAGAAATGTCTTGGAATGGTGCTTTAAGAGATGGCTGTAACAAGACCAAACGAGCAGCAGACTTTAATGGGCTCACCAGGATTTCTCCTCCAGCTGCCCTGTGCCTGCTTCACTGCAGAGCTGTTACCCTCATCTTTTCCCACCACCTTATCTGCATCATCTCGCAACAGGTCTCAGGAGGCTGTGTGTAGACGCCCTGAAGGACTTTGGGTTTGGAGAAGGGCAGCCAAACACGCAGAGAGGGAATGGGAAAGCAAGTGTTACAATCCCTGTCACCTCACACCCCAGGAATCTGAGAATTAATGTATCTATTGTAGACTTGAATTTCCCTAGTGGTTAACTCTAATTTTCTGCAGCTGCACAGACATTAATATAGTAATAATACTCCTAATAGCAGTGATGGCTGAGACAGTCAGATAAAAAAGATCACTTGTTTTTTTAGGGAAAAAAGAAAGGTGCCACAGATATATCACCCTACATGAACTTGTTATTAAAAATTATTTTCTGAGCAACCCTAAATAACCTAATAATTCAAAAATAAAAGCAGTAAGAGCTAAAGACCTATTTTTCCTGGTGATGACAAAAAAACCCACTTGCTCTGAAAATAATGAATTGTAGGTAGCTCTTTTATTCAACCCTTTACATACAGATAGCTCATTGGCATGACTGGCTGACTGAAATTTGTACATCAGCTGGGATACATGATCATAAGTCTGTCCCGGGATGAATTACCCACATTTTTAAGAGGGACATCGGGACTTTATCATAGAGGTTTGCACCACTGACATCTTTTTTGCTGCTGATATACCTGTAGGAACATTGCTTGTTGATCTATGCGGTCCTTGCCAAGTTCAGCTCCAGCTAGGCTTTGGCTTTCTTAAGCTCATCTCCGTACACTTGGTCAGTGGGCTCTGGGGTGACCGTAAAAAAGGCCTTCCAGTTACTGAAGGAGGAAAAGGGAAAGGGAAAAGGAAAGGGAAAGGGAAAGGAAAAGGAAAAGGAAAAGGAAAAGGAAAAGGAAAAGGAAAAGGAAAAGG
>VXBJ01005542.1:3888-24893 GCA_013400055.1 Nycticryphes semicollaris
ATATATTTTTTTATTTTTTTTTTCTCAAAGTGAAAACAATTTGACATGCTGTTCCATCTTACATCATGCATCTTGCACTTAGGTGTCTATGTGATTGTTGACTGAGTGGCATTTTTAGTGATTTTATGGGGCTGCAGATCCACCAGCAGTGTTTTATGCACTCTCCTGGTGCCTGACCGACCTCAGGTTGGGTGAAAAGCCTGCTTCTGGTTTGACGTGCCTGGCCCAGATCCCTCAGCTGGGTTCAGCAGGCTAAACGGTGGGTACCTCCCTCATGGCAAACCATCCTAGTGTCCCATTGTGCCCTGCGTGTAGCCAGTCAGTCTGTTCATCGGTGCTTAAAGCATGATATTTCTCTTCCTAAAAATGATGCCTGTTTCTGGTGTACTGAGTAGCGTTCTGGTCATCACAGATTGTACTAACTGAAATTGGGGTGATAGATCGGGCTTGTCTTCCTGTTTTCCTGTTTCTTCCATGATTTCCTGTTGCTGGAGTAGGAAACTACCTTTCCAAGAGAGCGTTTATCCGGGAGATTGGAGTCCAATCCAGGAGATTCTTTGACAGGTAGTGAAATATGAAAAAGTGAAACAACTAAGGGCAGCTCCCATGTGGCACTTAACATCACTTTTCCATCTTTTAATTAACATCTTTTGTAACCATGATAGAATCATAGAATGGTTAGAGTTGGAAGGGACCTTAATTTTGGTGCATTTCTCTGATTCTGTGTTGCCTGGATTAGCTCTGCAAAAAAAGCGGTGTATTCTTAGTCATCAAGTGTGTGTTTTCCCTCTTTAGAGTGAACAGGTTTGGAAATGTTCAGTCCAACTTTTTTGCCTTTGGCACTTGTTCACAAACATTCACTTGAGAGCCACAAAGAGGATCTGAGGGATGGAGAAGCTCTGCTGTGAAGACAGGATGAGAGAGTTGGGTCTGTTCAGCCTGGAGAAGAGAAGGCTCTGTGGAGTTCTTATGTCAGCCTTCCAGTTCTTGAAGGGGGCCTGCAGCAGAGATGGGGAGGGACTCTTTATCGGGGAGTCTAGTGATAGGACAAGGGGTAACAGTTTTAAACTGAAAGAAAGGAGATTTAGATTAGACATTAGGAAGAAATTTTTCACTACGAGGGTGGTGAGGCACTGGAAGAGATCGCCCAGAGAAGTTGTGGATGCCCCATTCCCGGAGGTGTTCAAGGCCAGGTTGGATGGGGCTTTAAGCAACCTGCTCTAGTGGGAGGTGTCCCTGCTTGTGGCAGGGGGGTTGGAAGAAGATGATCTTTAAGGTGATTCTACCCCTCTACTCTGAGCTCCTGAGACCCTGCCTGGAGTACTGTGTCCAGCTCTGGAGTCCTCAGCACAGGAAGGACATGGAGCTGCTGGAACTGGTCCAGTGGAGGGCCACAAAGATGATGAGAGGGATGGAGCACCTCTCCTATGCAGACAGGCTGAGAGAGTTGGGGTTGTTCAGCCTGGAGAAGAGAAGGCTCCAGGGCAACCTTATAGCAGCCTTCCAGTATCAGAAGGGAGCCTACAGGAGAGGCGGAGAGGGACACTTTGTCAGGGAGTGTAGTGACAGGACAAGAGGTAACAGCTTTAAATTAGAAGAGGGGGGATTTAGATTAAATACCAGAAAGAAATTCTTTCCTGTGAGGGTGGTGAGGCGCAGGAAAAGGCCCAGGCCCCAGGAAGTTGTGGCTGCCCCATCCCTGGAAGTGTTTAAGGCCAGGCTGGCTGGGGCTTTGAGCAACCTGCTCTAGTGGGAGGTGTCCCTGCCCATGGCAGGGGGGTTGGAACTTGATGATCTTTAGGGTCCCTTCCAACTCTAACCGTTCTATGATCCTATCATGGTTACAAAAGGTGTTACTTAAAAGATGGAAAATGCTTCAGAGGAGGCACGCGCTGAGTGTTTAGTCAGAAACTGCCCAAACTGCTTGCAGCACAGACTGTAGGTGCATCTCCCCAGAAGACAAGTAACTGATGTCATGAAACAGGCTGTTGAAAAATAAAGCATTGATGACAATTGCTTTGCTCTAGCTTTTTTCTTCCTCTGCCTCCCTGGCTTGCAGAAGGACGGGCCTTTCAGTGAGTTTGTTCACATTGACACATTGTGTACACATTCTCTAAGCTGACGGGAAAGGTTTCAGGTGCGCAGGCGAAGGTGAGTTGCACAGCTGTAGCCAAATGCTCTGTTCTGGAGCTGTTGATGGTATGCAATACCAACTGGGCTGGGGGGAACCATCTCTCAGAAGGATTACTATTGATTGAAGGTAGAGAATACGTTATTTCCCTGGTACTGGTGGTATTTCCTTATGCCAAGATATGACTCCAATTTCCCTGGCAAGAGTTATTTTATTGGTGGAGATAAAAGCTTTAGTTTTCAGTTGAGATTCAGCTGATTTGGCACACTGACATAATTGCATCTACAGAGGTAACAAACATTGATTTTCTCTGAGTAATGAAAGTAGCTTCTAAAATTTTCAAATTTATACTATATCCAGACTTGAGAAAAAATGCATCAAGATACTTTTTTTGTTGAAGACATTTAAAAACACTCTCCTGTCATGTTTACCAAGGGTATTTGCTATTTCTGCTTGCTTTCTGTAAAAGGAACCCATGCTCGTGGGCCTTTGGGAATAATTGTATAGTTTACATCATGGAGAAGGACAGGCAGAACTACATACAGGAGAAAATGTTTTACCAGTCTTCTGGAGGAGGTAACTAACTGCTAGGCTTTCAGAATCAAAACAGTTGAACAGAAGTATTCTGTGACATGCATACAATACATTTTAAGGCTATCGAATGTTTTATCCCTTCATAATTTATCAAAGTAAAACTTCTTTACCGACACTTGTGTTTTCTTCCCATGAGTATTCATATCTCCATGGCTCTCCTGGTGGTAGCATTTCACATTAATCTCCAAAGAGCTTTATAAGCATTACCCAATCTCACTAGGTTACAGGAAATTAGTTTACAGGGGAAAAAAAAATAAAAAAAAAATTTATAGTCTTATGTGAACGTGTGGGCCAGATAACTGCATTCAAAGGTAAATTCTTCAAAGCTGAAGAAGGAGAACTGACTGGGGAATGCTAGCATGAAATGTATTTTTTCAAGAGAAAGACTGCTCTAGAGAGGAGCTTGTTTCAAGCTCTATAATTCCTGGCTCAGAATGTCATGGCTAAATGATATACACCAGTCACTTCCTGTTAGCTGACTTAAAATGATGAAATAGTTTGGGTTTTAGAACTACAAAAAGAGAACAGGTTATTGCAAACAACTTTCCAATGCCAGGAAATTGGCTTTGGAATAGTGATGAGGAACTAAGAAATCAAATTGACTTGCCAAAGTAAACCACCTACTTGCCCCAAGTTAGTCAATAAATACAAATGTGCAGGACTCTTGCCATTCAAATATTTGATGGACTGGAAACCATTGGATAATCTGAAAAAAAGGCAGTGAAGGTGATCACAGGGAGAGAGTGTGCATAAAGTCCTCTGCAGGGCACCGAGCCACCCCTGGGGAGGGCACTCAGCACTTACTGCAAAGATTTGTTTCTGATTCCCATTCAGTTTTTATTGCAACCCAAGGACTGGCTCCCTGAAGGAGTGGACAACTCAGGGTGGCCCGTCTTTGACAGGCAGCGCAGAGTCAGTGGTACCCGTCTTTGACGGACAACATACAGCCGGTGGTACCTGAACGTAGACAAGGTTAACAAAAGGGAGCATTTATTTACCCAACTTCAGGTGGTTCACATAGTGGTTCCTGTGTGTTTTCCTGCATCACTTTTACTCTGGTACTCCAGAGCTCTGTTAGACCACAGATGAGCTTGGCTCACTGTGCAAGTTTCGTAGGGTAACCGCTATTGCAAGTGAGGAATATGTGGTGATCACATTGGTTCAAGTGGAATTCACCTGAAGAAAAGCAGCCCAAATCCAGCAACCAAAGCCCTCCCTGGTATTAGCAACTGAGAACTGCGGAAGCAGACATATTACTAACAGCATTTTTACTAATAGTGTATGTGTTCTGGGTAGCGCAGGAAGGTTTCAGTCACTCACTATATTAGCTGTTGTGTAACAGGAGGAGAGTCCCTGCCCAAGTAGTCTTACAATATAAATAATCCGTTTTATATCATGCAGATAACATTTAACTATGAAAAAAATGAAGAACGAGGAAGTGATTCAGATCTTGTTTGTCTTGGAGTAACAGACTTTAGAAATGTAACTTAGAACTAATAAATGCAAATTAGTACTTCTTTTTTTTCTAAATGTTGCTCTTTTCCATACACCTTGGACTTGTGAAACTTAAATATGTGGCATTCCAAAAAGATTGCTGGTAAGAAAAGCCCCGTGCATTTATTTATTTATTTATAATTCTTCTATAAAAAAATCTTAATTCGATTTTCCACAAGCAATGTTATGGTGGAGGAGGACAGGGAGGATCTAGAACCACCTCACACATCTTTTCACTGTTCAGAAATTTACTGTGTATGTCTCCCAATGTTGTTAAAATATGGCCTTTTCTCAAAGGCGGGGCAAATCAAATTTTTCTGCAAATGAGGCAGTAGTAATTAAGCGACCTGTAGTCCTGCCTACTGTCTTTTAACATAGCACCTGATGGAGTTTTGTTCTGAAGTACTTTTGTGCCCTACTGAGAAAAAGGAACTAACAAAATCAAAAAGGCACAGGAAGGAGCTGTTTTGGATGAATGCTCCTTAAATGGTGAGTTTCCCCTCTTCTGCCAAGCTACCTGGCAGCTCCTGAAATGGGATGGGCCATAGGAAGGAAGTTGGTAGGAAGTTTATCCAAGGACCCAGACTGAAAACACACCACTCATTTCATGGCCAGTGGGCCATGGCGCCCATTCAGAAAGGAATTTTCCTTTGCCAGAGCCACTGCCTCATCTATTAGCCCATGCTATGAGAAGGATAAAAGAAGTCTTGAAGCTCTTTTTCCTCTTCCCCAACTTCTGTACCTACACTGGGCTTAAAGAAAGCGTGAATTCAACTCTGTGAATATAAAACTGGGTATACTAAGTGATACTAGAGTATGTCATAGCCCCAGGGGTGTGAGGGCACTACTTGTTACCTGGCAGATGTGAGAGCATGTGAAGTTGTATAAAAATCTCAGTGCTAGCTAAACACCAAAAATGTAACACGGGGGCGTGATGGTTTATAAGACAAAATTTAATTTCCCAGTATAAACACAGGCTGCAAGAGATCAGAGTTCAGGGTTAATAGTGACTTCACAAGCCGCTGTACCAGTCAACGAATTTGGGTCAGGAAAGAGGGACAATCACATTTGTTCCCTGTAAAACCAGCACAAGGCTGTTGATGCTCACGCATTGATGTAATGTGCCGCATGTGCCCCACACAGCCTTCTGTTAGCATAACCTCCTGCAGCGGTTATGTTTGCACTTGGCCCTGCGTAAATCTCTTGTGACCTTAAACATGCTTTCAGCCCAGAACGTTTATACATTTGTTTATGTTAGAAGACACGTATGTTGGTAGAAAAGAGAACCAACCTTCTTTTACACTTGATTTGGCAAGTTTCCATTGAGTGTTTTTCACTTTTTGTTATCTTTATTTTGTTATGTTAAATATTGTTATTTGTTAATTTTTCAAAAGTAAGGGAGGTCAGAATGGGTACTCAGAATACAAGCTGTCCTTTCTACAACTCAGGAGAAGCAGGTTAGAAACAAAGCATTGTGCTGAACCAGACCACTGATCTGCATAGTCAGATATTGCCTCTGTAGGGTGTGAGCTTTCACTGATTATATATTTGTGAGTACACCTTCTGTACATCCCCCATTTTGCTTTTTGCCTTTTGGAATAAAAATAACAGTCTCAATTCCTCATTCAAGATGTCAGTTATGGCCTAGAGCAAAGAAAACATCCAAAACTAGGGGGAACCTGGTCCTTGACACACACATTTGTCATAATAAGTCTTTAGGGAGGCAGAGCTAGGAAGAGGCTGTACAGACAACTCATGTAAATACATTTTTCACTCATTTTTTGAGAATGACTAAGCTATGTGATCAAGAAAATGTTATTTTTTTAAATTCTAAGGCAGCATGCAGAGCTATTGTTCTTTGTTCTGTTAAGAAACACAAATCCCAATGTACTTTTTTCCAGCTTGTGTACCTCAGGATCAGGTTTTCTCCTGAGCCAGCCAACCACAGAAAACATCGGTGTTTCTTTCTCTTCAGTGCCTGAAGACCCTCTCACCACACCTCTTGTCATCCTCCTCAAAATTATGATTGATTTTTTAAAAACAGAGATTGAGAAGGGAAGGGTCTTCAGCTTCTTCTTCGTCTGCTCACTTCCTCAATGAATTACATTCTTTTTCTAAACGTACCTAACAGTACGTGGTCTTTTAAATGTCGTATTGGATATACAGAAAGGGTTACAATTTGGCTGTCTCGCATGATGGGAACACATCATGGGAAGCCAAGCTTTCCAGTTCACCAGCAATGATGTACTCCTTGGCAGTCTTGAAGAAAGTTCTTGAGGTGAATCCTGGGGCTCCTCTTGGAGGTGACTTCCCAGAATAGTTCAACATCTGCAATGTGATGCTAACACAGCCTTCTGTCAAATGGTACTCCCTGCTTCTTCAGTAAGTGAATTTCTGGGTGTCTGCCTCTCATTCTCTAGCCTGCAGAATTTTTATGCCACTTTTCCTGCAGTCTCTGTTTCTTGCCTTCACAGAGGAAGAGAGTCACAGAACTTTATCAGCCTCAATTTTCCTCCCTCTTAGCTCTTATTTCAGAGTAATTTTCACTTCTCTTTTGAATGCCAGTCAGCTTCTCATCTCTGTTAGTACCTGCGCCACAGCATCCTCTCCTCCTCTTGTGGTTTGGCCTCCAAATCACTGCCCTGTGAGAAATGATCCCTTTTGCTATGTGTTAGTGGTAAGGGCTTTCTCTGTGCTGTTTCCACTGATGATAGCTACCACTGCAGTGGGGAGCGGGTGGAAGAGAAGTGGGCACTCCATTCCCTTTTCAAGTTTCTTCTCTGTTTTATGTATTAATAAGAGGTAGTGCTGAATGTAAAATAATATGCCCCTGAGGTCCTAGATGGCTGTCAGGGAAGTCTTCCTGAGATGTGTGTGTATCTGTACCCTCCCACTCAGGCAGAGAACTGAATCTGGCTTGCTTGCTTCTTAGCAAGCACATTAACCATTTAAAATGTTCACAGGTCATTTTTTTCTTCTGGACTCTTTATGTTTTCTTCCCAACTCCACCCATCCCCCCTACCCCGAGGAAACTACCCACAGATAAATTTCTGGTACGCACAAGGTTGAATGAGAGTTACACAGAGAACTTTAAATTCTGGAGTTAACACTAGGCACAGGGCCACCTGATTCAGTCTAGAATAGGGGACACCTGAAGAGGTCACCATTTGGGATTTCAGTACCCATACAAACAACAGGAGACAAGACCAAAGTACAATTGTAAATGATGTCCTCTGTCTATTCATTATTTAAGCCAGTCTAGGTCAAAAAAAATTATTGTGAGTTTATTATTATGGTTATTTACAGAGTAATAGCAACTATGGAAGTAACAGATAAGCCTTTTGCATCAATTAGTATGTTGAAGGTTTCATCAGACTAAGTCTTGCTAGAGACTGCAATGATCCAAAGTTGTTTTAACATGAATTATCTTGCTTTAACAAGTGGTTTTAGTGGCCAGTGGGTCATGTCTTCTTCAGTAACCAACACTCCTGTTGCAAGAGAATATTGTCTGAGGGCAAGGATTGGGTTCAAGAAAGACAGTTTGCTCTTGCCTCTGCTTGAGTAACTGGAGAAAGGCATATGTAACTGAAGGCATTATATTACAATGCATATTAACATAACAGAAATTACAATCTTTAATCTCTGCTGAAAAATTAAAAGTTTGGATTTAAAGAACTGTCAGTTTTAAACTTTCCAGCAGTCTGACATTCACAAATAAAAGGTGTAACTTCAAAAAGGGTTTAAACAAGGATTTGCTTGGTTTCTCAGGATAGAAGAAAGACTAGTTTCTCATTTGCAACACTTTCTGCCTTTAAGTTAGCACTTTCATTTGAGCTTTGGACACATTCCAAATCAATACATCAATAAAACTTTTCCCTTTCCTTTAGCTGAAGTTGTAGCTAATGCCATTGTCAACTATGTCAGTGCAATTCTTGGAAAAGACTTTCTGGGTAACTTGTTCTTCCATTGTAACCTGGATGGCTGCCTGCACATTTGTGTGGAGCAATAGCACAATAATTCCCCAGCTTTGTTTTTATTTTTAATTTCGCAGTCTCGTAAAACAAAGTTGTTTCCTCAATTTACATTTTGTCCTGGTCTAATAGGTTTAGCATTTTAGGTTGTTGACACATTATATGGCCTCCATAAAGTGGAAAGCATGTTCCGGGTCTGATGTGATCATAGGTTCCTTGCTGCACTTTCCCATTGAAGTAAATAGACATTTACTATATTTGGACCCATAGAGGACACCATGAACTCTGAGGGAGCACAGGTTGTAAATCTGAACTCAAACTAAGTAATGTGACTGAAGAGGTAAGTTTATTTCAGTATGCTGTAGTTTGTTGCCAGCAGCAGAGAAATTAATACCTGCAGGTATATGTATTTACTCTGCCTTTTGGAGTGTGTGTCTGAGCAACCACCTGGGAACACGTTGGATTTGTCACTGCAAGAGCAGTCTTAAAAATCATAGAGTGCCTTGGTTCTACTGCTGTCCCCATCGCTCCCACAGCTCCCCATACTCCACGCTCCTACTAGGGTGAGACATTAATGCTGCTAATAGGCTTGTCCTTATGTAAATTCATGTTATAAAGGCATTGTGAGGTGTCTCAGTTTTGGTTGCCGTGGTTTAGCTTTCATAACACAGATTTGTCACTGTAATTAAATTGTGACAAAGGATAAGCTTGTGGGTTTCAACATAAATGACTTCCCCGAAATCATACTTTAAACAACACACATCATTATCTACTACTCTTTCTCCTCTTAATAGTAGACTTTCATTTCAAAGTGTTGTACTCTGCGTTCACCCCATTCTCTTATCCTGGTAGATAATAGTGCCAGCCAGAAACCCAGAGCTACATAGCAACACCATGATTACCCCAACATTTGATTGCACTATATTCATTATTGGATGGAATCAGACAACTGGTGTTGGGACAGTACAGGTGTAGATTAAAGTCCCTGAGGTTAGAAATTTCTTCTTTCTTGTGTCCTGGGAATTTAGGAATGGAAAGAACAGCTGTAATAAGCCAGAGCAAAGGTGAGCTTGGCTGAAGAATCTCGGGACTTCCCAAACTGATTTTTGTAGTTCGCCCCTGGACGAGGTAAAAGCAGAAAGCTTGTGCTGCAGCGGCAGTGGTGGAGTCTAGCAAAATGCGGCAACCGCCTGCTACCCATGTAGCCATAGTCTTCAAATCACATCTTTTGGGGGTTTAGAGAGTTTGAACCAGTGGCAGATGTCAAGTGTAGCAAGAAATTTGTTGTGTTCCCCAGAGGCAGTTTTCCCCATCACCTGCATGAGTCAGATGTGAAAAATATCATCCTCCACATATGTACCTTTGATTTTTTTTTTCCCCACTGAAAGCTACAGGTTTATTCACAGTGGTCCTCTCAGTATCACAGGAAATCATTGAAATGGGCTGCAGAAAAAACAGTCGGGGAAAAAAACCAGCCAAACAGCTGGAGATGCACCAGCCGTAGTTTCTCTCCAGCTGTCTTTCAGCAAAAAAGATTGCAGCATCTTTGTCATGTGTGGCCCAGCTGCTGCCTCATCAGTGGGCAGAAAGGCAGTGTGATGTGCTGAATAGCATGGCCCTTGCTGAGGCTGAAAGCGCGTGGGTCAAACACAAAGCTGGTGGGAAGCCAGGGTCTCCCTGGGGCTGCACCTGTTAATACTTACAGCAGGTCTGGTCCACATTAAAGGTTGCACGTTTAGCTCTTACGGAGATGACACCTAATAGCAGAGGTGTAAAGGTTCTTTTCTTCAGCCTTATTTCTGAACATATTTGTTTCTGAAGCATTTCTAGCCTTGGCATTGCTGTTATTGGAGAGCCTTGTCAGTGAGGAGGGCTGGGAGGCTCCAGCCATAAGGTCTTTGGGTTCTATGTGAAAAAAAGCCTAATTTTCCATCTGGCAAAACACTTACCCACGTGTCTACATGCGAGAAGAGGAATCCTGCTGAAGTCCATAGTGCCACCGGGGACGTCAAGCTCAGGGTGGGGCTTTGAGTCATGTTCGTGGCCGGCAGCAGGAGGTAGGGCCAGGTGCTGGCTCCAGCAGCTCGCCGCCCGCTCGCTGGCTGTGCTCCCGCCGCTCCGGCAGGAATGGATGTGAGCTTAGTCACCGTTCTGGCTATTCTGGCTGTCGCGGTTAGTCAGACATCTGAGAGTAAGTAAATTTGTACTTTATCTGTTTCTCTACTTAAAACTCCTAGAAGTAAAAGAAAGGCCCGAAAGGTGTCCACCTTGGAGTTGTGTCTGCTTGAGCCTTTGCACGGTACCACAGATGACAGCTTAAAGGTCTGTGCTGTAGCATAAGGTGATTTAAAATGTGAAACCTGGCTGTCTTAAACTACATAGAAAAATTGGCATTTGTTTCAGTGGACTCGGTGCTTTACCTGAGGATTTCATCAATGTTTCTACAACAAACGTGATGAGGACTTGGTTCTGTAAAATGGATTAAGCAGGGAAAATCTGAAGGGGTTATTTGTCATTGCAAACATCACCAAGAACATCATAGCTGGGAGATTTTAACTGCTGAAGGCGTAAGACCTTTAAAGCTATGATTTCCTGAGGGAACACCTAATAAAATTTCATTGTTTGTTTAAAGGGATCCCTCTAGTTCAGCTGCAATTTCCTCCTTTCCAAGCTTCTCAAGACGGAATATGTTTAGAAATCACTTGGTTGTTTTTCTTTAAAGTAAAATTATCCTGGATGGCAAAAACTTTCTATTACAAACTACCCATAACTGATTTCTCTCTGCAGAAAACTGGTTTTGCATGCAGCTTTGCTCCACATACGGTGCAGCATGTCTTGAGGATTCAGGAGATCTAGTAACATTTGCTTTTGCCTTCTTGCATTTTCATCAGAATTAAAAGAATTTAAAACCAGATTAGTCAGTGTTGTGCTTGAATTCTTAGTTTTATTTTATACTTTTCTACTGTCAAATAAGCTGTATTCACAGACAAAATAACCCAAACTCTGGAAGAGTTCAGCCCTTGAGATGTTGTTTTCTCAAGTTCCGCTGGCTTCAGTAGCAGTAGGAATTTTAGATTTCCTTGAGGATCTAGATAACATATGGACAAAATCTACCTTAAAATTTTATCCTGTTAAAATGGCCACTGCACCTGCTGGCGTGGGAAGGCTCCACAAATGCTCTTCTATTAGATTTATGATCTGGCCAGTCAGCAAGGTCTTGCACAATAGGACCGGCACGTACACACAGAGGTCAAAGTGAAGGTTCTCTTGGAACACGTTCTTTTACGTTGAACTACCTGGCACAGGGAAAATACCTTCACCCCCTTAACTTTGCTCATGCAAACATGCTCCATACTTAGCAACTAAACTCAAGGAGCAGAACCCACAATAAAAATGGGCAGAACTGAATGTGACTGGGTACAGGCACATCCTACCCTCATCTGAACTAGATTTAGGGTTAGCCCTAATTAGAGTTGGGTTTCTTAGGCTGGCCATTATTCACTCATTTATTTCAGGGTCATGGTACAGATATACAAGTAAGATTGGGGCTGTACAGGGAAACTCGCAAAAGGTTCCTTTGCTTCTGGATGTGAATTGCTAGCTGTCGACAGAGGCCAGGAAAGCCATCTGGTGGCCAAAATTACAGCCAGCCACAAGCAGGAACAGGGCCCCACCAGGCAGTGCCAGAAAATGAGATCAAGATTAATTTGTAGAGTGTGACAGGGATTTTTACTCTCCCGTAAAATATTCAAAAGAGGGTTTTGCAATTTTACTTTATTGCTAGTCTTTCATCATCTCATCTCAGTGCCAGGGATTTACAGAGTGCCTGGAGGGAAGTGAGAAAGCACAGCATGACAGGGTGGACAAGGGAACTTATTTCAAAGGTGGTTGGTTTGAGTTCCAATTTGAGAAGGCAGAAGTTCTCTTTCAGAAACTCCTACATGTATTTTATGTTGAAGACATCTTGAAGAGAAAAATTCTATAATCCCTACAGAGTAAAAGCAGCCAAAAGAAGTGTTGAATGCTACAGGGTAGGAATAACAACTAAATAAGACTGTCCAGGTCTTCCCAAAGGAGTTAACTGGAGTTATCCTAGTCAAGTTATTCCAGTAATGCTGGTCTGGCCAGAGTGAGGGTGACCTGTGCAGTATGGGACATGGGTTCCCTCTTATCAAATTGCACTGCTTTATAGAAAAAAACCAGATGTATGTTCATATGAATGTTCATATGACAACTTCTTTTCCATCTTAATGTGCAAAACATTATGTGGTTTGGGTTTGCTAGAAACAGCAGAAATTTCACTTTCTGATAGTGTTTGTTTGACTACATCAATATTACACACTGTTTTGCCGATTTTTAGCTGCATTTCCTTGATCATGCAGTCCAGAGCCATTGAAAAACCCGTTTAAAAATCATGACCTGTATGATGTACTCACATGTCCAACTTCAGTCAGCCTTCCAGTCTTTAAAATCATAGAATCACAGAATCATATAATAGTTTGGGTTGGAACGGACCTTTAGAGGTCATGTAGTCCAACCCCCAAATGTCCACATTAAGAGCAGTCCTCATAGCAGAACAGGAAAAGCATCATTGCATAACTTATTCTGTATTTACTCATGGCCTCAGAATTATATACCATGATATATGTATTATGATTTACACTTTATTTTTACGATTCTTGCCACCACGTCAGCAGGGGTAGCTTAGAAACACATCTATCTTTAGTTTATGCCTTTCTCAGAATTATGCTTTACCTGTGTTTATTACCACGCAGTCAAAACAGTGGGATGCATCAGAGCATTTTTCAGCATTTGAGTTTCCCTCTCATCTCCAGCTATTAAGCAACCTCCTTGTTTTTTCAGAGTACAGCTATGCTACATTTGCCAAGGATTCTAGCATCCTGCTTTGCCTCACCTGCCGACTAGGATCAGAGCCTTCTGCATAACGAAATAGCTACTGACTTGCTTTAGGTTAAGCTGAGACGGTATTGCTTTAAGGTACTGAACTCTAAAAATAGCCTCAAATTGTTTTTCGAGAGATGCGTTTTCTGGCAGCTTCATGAGCAAATGAGTACTAAATGAGCTGCCTTACAGTAGCTGACATAAAGTGTAGGTGATGTGATAGTAAATTTACTTCCAAGGACAGATCCTGGATTCAACGTTCTTAAGCCAGCAATACCAGATTAAGAGCTGTTTCTGGAAATGGCCGTATTGAGACCAGAGCATTACAATAGATGTCATGTTCTGACTAAGCAAGACATTAATCTGACTAATTGATACAGATTCCAGATGTACAAAGCCTACTTCATAACCACAAAAAAAAAAAACCTCCATTAGGAAACACTAGTGTCTGCTGTTGATAGCCCCGGGTGTGCCAAAATTGTGCAATATGTGCGGAGCTGCACCAGTTCCTGGTGGACCCGAGGCACATTAGCAGCAGGTCTCACATTTCAGCATAGGTACAGAGAGTACCTCGGGTTTATGGATCTCGCTGTGCAGGAGAAGCTGTCCCTCAGACCACACAGTATGTTGTGAGGTCCCATCCTGCTTAGTAACTACATGCACCTTCACTGGGCTCCCTTAGTTTGTGTAAGTTCAAGAACTATCTGGGTTTTGGGCTATGTAGAAGAACGTCTGCAGTGTGGCCTCTCACCCAGCAGTCCATGGGTCACATGGACTGTTCACGGAGGTCAGTCAAGCGCTCTGCCAGAAGTACTGATAAGATCCTCTCTGCTGCCAGCCAGACCCAGGAGGGACCACCAAAGTCCCAGTCAAAACACTAACTGCTGGAGTGAAGCCCATCAGGAAAAGACCTGTAGAAGGCCTGCTGAGGAGAGCAGAGAGAAATGGATACAGGCACCAAAAATGCCTTTCCCATTCTTCTCACCTACAACCCAGCTTTTCCTATCTCTTTATGTCAAAACAGGCCAAAATTAAACCAAGTGTAGTTAAGAGCAAGCACAGGGGTGGGGAACACAATGACTCCACCACTCACCATCTATTGCCATGTGGCTTCATCTCCTCTTTTTTCTCCATCTGGCCTCACTTCCTGAAGCAAAGACCTCAAGATCTCCCTGTTGCATTTTATTTTCTTCAAGCCAGAAAAACCTGGCAGAACCAACAGCTGCTGTGTTTCTTCTTACCAGTGGTCTGCCCTACCCATACTGAGACATTAACCTGTTCCTTCCTGCCTAAAAACCACAGTCAGAGAGCAGCAGAAGAGCCACCAGCTACTCCTGCTGCATGCTATAGCAGGGCTCTTCATCAGGCACTGCAGTTTCCCTTAAAAAGTGGGCAAATCTGAGAACATGAGTTCAAAACTGAGGAAGGAGGCAAAAGTGTTCTCTGATGCCCCAGAAACTGAGCATGCAACAATAATTGCCTTTAATATTTCTTTCCTGAACCCTAGATGATACGGCCTTGCTCAGCTGGTTAACATGGCTCTCAAGTTTGAGAATGATGATGAAAAAAGCAAAGCAGAAAGGACTAGAAAAGTTTCTATGGACTGAGTTTGGCCAGGTAGAAGATAGGAAATGGAAAAAGAAACTTTTGTCAGTCGAAGAGACTTGATACTGGTCAACAGAAGTGTAAAGACAGATATAATGAACAGTACTCATGGAGGTCTTGCTCCATCAGAGCCATTGTTTGTGCTGTGCTTCATTCTCTGGCACTCCACTGCAATCACGTCAATTCAAACTTAGTGAGTCTCACAGACTCTGGGAATCTTTTACATTTAGGAGCAATATTTTTCTAAAAGAGCTTTTATCAAGTGTAGCTGAATGCAGGGGAGAGCAGTAATCTCTAGTTGCCATCTTCCTTTGATCCTTTCAGCCCTAGGAAAGTGACTGACTACTGCACCACCAAGATTTAACAGGCTTCAAAAGAAACAAACCACCATGGGAAGTTTAAATCAAGTACTTGTACTACATTCCTTGAACAACAAGCACTGTTTCAAGATAAATCAGAATTTCAGGGATTTTCTTTTTCTTTTTCTTTTTTTTTTTTTTTTTTTGGGGAGGGGGGGAGTCGAGTGGGTTTTTTCCAAATGCATTAAACAACTTGTTCTCACTAGAAAGGCAAAGCTTTCTTTTCTCTTCACCTCTTTTCAAATTGATAAAGCTATATATAGCACTCTAAATAAATCCAGTATAATGAAAAGATTACCAGTATTGTATTCCACAAGTCACGTATATCTGAAAAGGAGGTGCTTTTTAGGCATCCTTGAGGGAGAAGGTGAGGTGAGTGAAGGTATTTTTCCAGTTAATATCTTGTTTGCCTTTGTCAAGGGTGCTTAACTTGCTCTAGTGGACTTTTCTACAAGATTGAAGTATTTAGATGCCACTCAAAAATATGAAACAAAACCTTTAAAAAGCAATATGTCTTTCCCTGGTGAGAGTTCCCAGGGAAGAAATATCAAAGCAGATAATACCACCTGCTGAAATAATGGCATAACAACACCTGAGTGGACCTGTCTCAAGATCCACTGCTGACCTTGTCAGTCCTTTCAGCAGCTCCTTTAGCTTCCTGGTTAAAGAGGTTTAAGTGTTGGACAACAGGTCTAAATAATTGCTGGGTGAGCAGCTGTGGATTTCTGGTTACACCATTGAGCCACAGAGGCAAATGAAAACAGGCAGCACTGATAAATGCTTTCTCTTTGCCTGATAAATGGCACACAAAAGGCCATGCCAACATCCTTGTGGAAAACCACAGTTCTCTCAAACAGTGTTTAGACTGATGATTACTAATACGCCTGACCTAATTGTTGAAATATGGTATGGGGTTGGGCTGAAATCATTAGCTTTGCTTATTATCCCCCTGGTTGCTTCCCTCTTGCAGGATTAGAGCACAGTTACAGTAATAATGGATTGGCCAACAGAGCTGCAGGATGGTTCAGAGCTCCAGGAAAGCAGCATCCCCTCTCCTGGAATTCTGGGGAAATACAGGAATTCCTTGGCTCAGCACCCTGACTGTTCTTCACTCTCAGGGGAAAAAACAATGATCACTTTTAAAACTGACTACCACATAGAAAGGTACCAGTTATCACAAGTGCCTCTGTCAATGCAAGGCTGCTGATGACACTATCAGGTTGCATGATGAAAAGACCCCAATGCCATCTATTCATCTGTGATTCAAAGATAATTAATTCCTCTTTTCCATAATGCCAATGTATTTTCATGCACAGAACCAAAATCAAAAAAGTTATATAAAAGTGATAGCTTCTTTTTTGTCAAAAAAACCCCACACCAACCCCAAACCCAGTGCAGAACAGAATTCCTCAAAGCAAACCCATGAAAGAAAGACAGCCTTCCCCAGCCACACACCTCAAACACTAAGCTACCAGCAGGCTCTCGCTTTCCCTAAGACATGCTTCTGCCTCCTCAGGGGGAACATAAGCACCGCCTCATTCACATTTTTTACAAAGTTAGAGTCTGCTTTCTGTGGGTGTATTCACCAGTTTCACACCCAGTCTGTCGCACATCCTCATGTCGAGTGGCACAGTTTTGGGTACAGCTGCATGAATTAAATGTCAGTGGCTTTAATGCTCCAATCCAAAGGTTCATGGGGCACCAGGTAATTGAGTTCACTCTAAAACTGCTACTCTAATTATATGTGGTATCTAAACATGCAGTTGTAAACAAGTTTCTATAAAAATGCAATTCCTGTTGGCAATTCCTTGCAGAAGCACAATCTGTAATGAATGACCAGTGAGACACTCAAAAGTCCACCCTGGATGCATCAAGAATTTTGCTTTATTTTCCTTATATGGGTTTGTGCATATTTTTTTCTTATAAAACTACAAAACTACATCAATGATAATTTCTTGTTTTTTCAGTTATAAAGCATACACATTACAGACATAGAGCTATACAGTGCACTGTATTTCACTGTGAAGTGCAATAGAGATGGTTCAGGTCTGGGGATCAAAGCAAGTGATGTCTCTGAGTACATAAAGTGGGCTGAGGGCAAGAGGTGGTAGCCAGGCAGCGGAGAAATCAGGAGAGGAGATGTTCAGGAGACAGCTGGCTCACCCTAAGGCCTTCCTGAATATCCAGCCATACCATGGGAGACCGTCAGTGCTGGCCTTACCAAATATTTTAGCTTACCAGGCCCCAAAGAAGCACAGGACTAGACCTCTCCAAAAAGCCCAGCCAGCAACCTCTGATGGAGCTTAAGGTATAATTACCCTTCCTTAAGTTTTTATCCTGTATAACCCTTCTGCCAGGAGCTGACTGGTGACAACAAAAGTTCATACTTTAGGGTAATCAAAGCTGTCTTGAATGCTCAGAAAAAAATTAACTTAATGGTGCTCAGTGAGATGAATTCCCGTTTGCAAACATCAATTAATCGGCTTCACAAGCAGTATGCTGTCAAAGCAAGAAAGGCAAAGGACAACAGGAAAATAACACAGGTAACATTTAATGCTTAATTAATCCTTCTGCACCGTGTGATTATTTATAGTCCTTCTCTCTGGGCTGCTGAGGAGGCAACCAGGTAGGCCAGCTGCTTTCGTTCACCCTCCCTTCTGACTGTGAAACACCAGGGCTGTGTGGTCAGCCACACCAGTAGGACAGCCCCCTGCAAGCTGCTGCGGGTCGTACAACTGCTCTCTGGTGTCTCCTGCTGCACAGCTTTGCTGGTGTCTGTTATTCCAGCTCTCAGAGAGCTCTCTCGTAAGGAACAGGGCACGCAGCTTTCTTGCTTACTGGAAAATATTTCAACAGACTTCTCATCTTCTGCTTATGGGAACTAAAATTGATTGTCCTGCTTCTGTTGTTCTTGAACCATGTGCTCCAAGTCTAAGTGATTACTTAAGGAACAGTGTGATTTACATGCTAGGAGAAAAAAATGAATCAAAACAAATAGGAAGAAGACTCTCTCCGCGCTTCTCCCAGATTAGTTCAGTGACTGAGACATAGGTACCCTTGCTGTGCTCACTTTGATGCTGAGAACCTCCCACCCTAGGTAAATTCCTGAGCCACACAGCTTTGCTTGTTCTTGAGCTGATGGAAGGAACCCCTTTTAGAAGATCTATTTCTGTGCTAGAGCAGAAGAAAATCAAACACCAAAATGTTAGCATTTGTCATCAAAATATCTTGAATTATGATCTGCTTCCCAAGGTCCAGTAACTTTTTATTTTCAACATGTCTGGAAAAACGTATGAAGGAGATCATTCCCTAGTGGACACACATTCAGCCACAGAAGCCCATGGGGCAAAAGAAAACACAACACCCAGCAACAGCATTAATAATTTCATAAACAAAAGATAATGGGCCTTATTCAACCTCACAAGGCAGAGCTTTTAAATTATACTCCTGACACATGCTGTGTCATTAGTGCTCATGATCTTCTTGCACAAATAAAACACTTAAATCTTTTATTATTTTTATTTTACTGTAACAAGCCTTTACATATGTGTGCACAAAGAGAGGTGGTGGAAACTGCTCATTAAACAACAAAAACACAAAACCACCCATTGGTCTGGTGGGAGAAGCTGTGAGGATGGTATCTCATCCTTTAAGCTGTAAAGGTAACTAATCATTGACACCTCTCTGAAATGCCCTTCCACTAATGCATACATTTGGAGAGCAAACAGGAGTCGTCAGAAGTCTGTCTGCAGGTGTAGGACCTCCCTCTGTGGAGACATGGTAGGACTGCTTGCCTGGCTGGTGTGCTGCAATGGAGGGATATGGACTTTTAGGAAGAACAGGATGGAAGGGGAGGAGAATGAGTTGCCCTTTATACAAAAGAGCAGCATGCAGGGAGCTTTGCCTGGGGATGGATGGCAAGCCAACTGAGAGCTTCTGAGTCATGATTAGTGGGCAGACCAACATGGGTGACCTTGTAGTCATTGCCTGCTATAGACTCCTGACAAGGAGGAAGCTGATGAGGCCTTCTTCAAAAAGCTGGAAAAAGCCTCATGTTCACAAGCCCTGCTCTTCGTGGGGGACTTTAACTACCCTGATATCTGCTGGAAGGACCATACAGCAGTGCTTAAGCAATCTACAAGATTTCTCAAGGGCATTGATGACGTCTTCTGGCACAAGAAATCAACGAACCAACGAAAAAAAGTGCTCGGCTGGACCAGATACTTACACACAAGAAAGAACTGGTCAGGGATTTGAAAGTCAGAGGCACCATTGGCTGCAGTGTCCATAAGATGGTGGAGTTCACAATCCTAGGAGAAGGGAGCAGGGCAAAAAGCAAAATCACAGCCCTGAATTTTAGAGAGTACATGTACAACCTCTTCAGAGACCTGCTTGGAAGGACCCCATATGGAATATGACCTTGGAGAAAAGAGGGGTCGAGGAGAGATGGGCAATATTCAAGGATGAACTCCTCCAAGCTCTAGAAAGGTCTGTCCTGACAAACAGAAAACCAAGTGAAGTGGCGGTAAGTCTCTATGGATGAGCACAGAGCTTCTACCACAATTTGAACATAAAACCGAAATGTGGAACAAAGGTGTGGAAGCAGGGGCAGGTGACCCATGTGGAGCAAAGAGTTGTCTGATTATGCAGGAATGGAGTTAAGAAAGCCAGGGCTGAGCTGGAGTTGAATCTGGCAAGGGACGTGACATGCAAGAAGAAAGGATTCTGCAAATAATGTGAGTAGTAAAAGAAAGAGGAGGGTATATGTGAATTTACTGCTGAATGGGGCAGGGCAACTGGCGACAAATGACACAGATGAGGCTGAGGTACTCAGCTCTGCGTTTGCCTCACACTTGACCACTCAGTCTGGCCCTCAAGAATCCCAGGTCCCTGAGACCAGAGGGAACATCTGGAACAGAAAAGACTTATTATCAGTGGAAGAGGACCAAATTAGGGAGCACTTAAAAAAAATGGACCACAGAGACAGGTGGGATGTACCATCCACCAGTGCTGAGGAGGCTGGCTGATGTCATTGTGAAGCCACTGTCAATTATCTTTGAACAGTCAGGGCAATTGGGAGAGGTTTCTGAAGACTGGAAGAAAGCAAATATCACTCCCATTTTCAAGAAGGACAAGAAGGAAGATCCAGGGAACTATAGACTGGTGAATCTCACCTCAATCCCTGTGAAGGTGATGGAGAAAAATCTCCTGGAAAGCTTTTCCAAGCATACGAAGGACAAGACAGTGATCAGGAGCAGTCAGCATAGATTTGTGAAGGGGAAATCACGCTTGACCAACATGATAGCTTTCTACAATGAGGTGACTAGTTTGGTGGTCAAAAGGAGAATAGCAGATATTGTTTGCCTTGACTTCAGTAAAGCCCTCAGTACGGTCTCCCATCACATCATCATAGACAAAGTACAGGTTAGATGAGCAAATAGTGAGGTTAACTGAAAACTGGCTGAACAACCAGATCTAGAGCATTGTGATCAGTGGCACAAAGTCCAATTGGAAGCAAGTCAATAGTAGTATACCCCAGAGGTCAACAAGGGGGCCAATATTGTTCAACATCTTCATTAATGACCTCAACAGTGGGACAGAATTCTCATCAAGTTTGCAGGTGACAAAAAAATGCAAGTGGTGGCTGATTCACCATGCGGTTTTGCTGCCATGCAGATAAACCTCAATAGGCTGTAGAAATGGGAGGAGACGAATCTCATTAAATTCAGCAAGGGAAAATGCAAAGTCCTGCATCTGGAAAGGAATAACCCCAGGCAGCAGTACATGCTGGGGGCCAGTAAGAAAGGGAGGAAGAAATCTGTTTGCTTCATCTACTTGGTTGGACAAGATTTTCAAGGCCTGATAGTGAGGGAAAGGGAACAAATATGTGACCTGCTCAGTCACAGAGAATGGCTGCTTGCCTCATAAAATGGTGTTAGTTATGCTAAC
>VXBJ01005542.1:36911-59004 GCA_013400055.1 Nycticryphes semicollaris
CACCTCCCTTCACCCCCGGCCGCCCTCAGTGCCCTCGGCGCCCTCAGCGAGGCCGGGGCCGCGGTGGCAGCCTGAGGTGAGAGGCTTCGTGACAGGGGACAGAAGGACGGGAGGTGCCCGTCGGGCCGCGGCAGCGTGAGGGCGAGGGTGGGGGCTGGGCGGCAGGGTCAGAGAGAACGGGGCGGAATCGGTTGTTTTGCTTAAAAGCGCGGCGGGGGAACCGGCTTTAAACTGCCTTTTTATTTTTTTATCTCCCATGTGAATAAAGGCTGCACGAGAAGCATTAATTAAAATTAAGTAGGTTAGCTTAAGTACGCCATCGGTGTGGTTGAAACTTTGTTAGAGGCAATGGGAGCGAGGGGCCGGCCGTGTGTTCCTCGGGTAAGGCTTTAGGTCTTACCTAAGGCTCCTGCCTGTAATGGAAAACGCTTTTAGCGTTTTCCGAATGCTTGTCTTAATGTGCCCCCTGCGAAGCCGTCGTTCATCGTCAGCAGAGCGCAGGGAGATGGGGCTTGTCCTCAAGCCCAGCCACAGTCCATTTACGGAGGTTAAAATAGGAAAACTTGGTCTCTCTCGGGGGTGTGGGGGGAAATCCCCATGTGTTCATCCCAGCCTGTGAAATACTCTTCCAGGCCTGGTGTTAGGCGTTCCAGCGTTACGGAATGCTGAATCAGAGTGTAATTAAAATAAATAAACAAAAGAAACCAACCAATAATACAAATTAAAAAAAAAAAAATCCCAAACAACACCCCCACCCCCCAAAAAAAAAAATTCTGCTCTTTATTGTAAGTATGAACAAGGTGGAGAGGCTTAGGTCACTAAAGTTAAAAGTAAAAATAATTTCTAGAAGTCTTGGCCTGTTTTAAGGCAGGCATTTCGTGGTAAAGATAAATTTGAAACTTCAGTCCTCAACTAGCAACACTAAGAAAAAACCCAGTCTTTCTAGCTTGGTTGTGTAAAATTGAGACTTTGCCTGTAAACAATATAGAATAATGAACATTAGAACAAATTCCTCAAGCCCTTGTAAGCATGTGTTTTACTTCAATGATATAACTTGTGCTTAACCTACATCTCTTTGTCTCTAGGGCTGAAACTTACATGTTCACTTAAAAGTGCTGTGTAATATAAAATGTTGTGAAACTTCTAATTATGTTTATGCTATGCTCAGCCCAAAATCTTCATGGAGGAAAAATGTAACTGAAATGTAACTTTTTTTTATAAACTTATAGAAAATGAAAGAGGTCTCTCAAAGTGGATGCAAATAAATCAGCTGACTTGTTTTCTGTTTTGTTGTTTTCTTTTTTTTTTTTCCTTAAAGATCTACCACAATGCCTGGGTCTCTTCCAGTGAATGCTGAATCCTGTTGGCCCAAAGATGTGGGAATTGTTGCACTGGAAATATATTTTCCTTCCCAGTACGTTGACCAGACAGAGCTGGAGAAGTATGATGGTGTGGATGCTGGGAAATACACCATTGGGCTGGGCCAGTCAAGGATGGGGTTCTGCTCCGACCGGGAGGATATCAATTCTCTCTGCTTGACTGTGGTTCAGAAGCTCATGGAGAGGAACAGCCTTTCCTACAATTGTATCGGGAGATTAGAAGTTGGAACGGAGACGATAATTGATAAATCAAAATCTGTAAAGACTGTCCTGATGCAGCTTTTTGAAGAATCGGGTAATACGGATGTAGAAGGAATTGACACCACCAATGCATGCTATGGAGGCACTGCTGCTCTCTTTAATGCCATTAACTGGATTGAGTCCAGTTCTTGGGATGGTAAGTGCAGGGTGTTTTCTTGAAAAGTTACTTCATCCTCTGATGTTGAGTAGTCTGCCTTACAATGACAGTGTTCATGTTTAACCATATAAAACCCAGCGGGTAAACTGTTTTTCTCTTCTGAAGTCTTTTTCTTAAATGCTCTGGGCATTTGCTGCTACTTCAGCTACAGTGTCAAAAATAACTACTTGCTAACGACTACCGGTCTCTTCCTGTAAATTTCGGTGGCTGCCAGGAAATTGAAGTGTGGGCCGAAAAGTTAGGATTGAAGAGCCCCGTGGACTTGGGGTCATGCCCTTTGTTACCAAAGCCTAAAAATTGCTGATGGATATTAAGGTGTGCTGGATTCTTGGCCACTTCTCATACTGATTTCTATGTGTTTTTTCCACAGGACGCTATGCGCTCGTTGTTGCTGGAGACATAGCTGTGTATGCCACCGGAAACGCCAGGCCAACAGGTGGAGCTGGTGCTGTTGCTATGCTGGTTGGTCCGAATGCTCCGTTAATTTTTGAGAGAGGTTAGTCCTGTAAGAAAACAAATGGCTGTTCAGCCAGATAACTGGACCCATTCTGAAGAACGTGTCCCCTGTTTCCTCTGTGTTGCTGGAGGGATGAATTAACTCTCCCCAGTGTTAGAAATTGCACTTTCTCCCTTCTTGCTCTGGGCTATCTTGGACAAGCCCCATTGCAGGAGGCAGAAAGGAGCAACTAGGGATTCTCATATCTGTTTATTTCCGTGGAGGCTCTTCAATAAAGTTATCAAAGAATGGACCAGAGCTGAATAACGCTTCTAAGGTGAAATAATGGGAATCCTTTGTTACTTGTGTTTGTCATGCTCAGTCCTATCACGCTTAACAAGGAATTGAGAATTGTGTAAAACACTACCTTAAAAGCCCGGAGTGCTACAAAAGCCTGCCTGACTGGGGCCAGATACTACTTTTTTTTCCCCCGTGTGTGTTAAGTGATGCATTCAAATTGACTCGAAGCAGCCGAATAAAGTAATTTTCAACTTTTGTCAATTTCTCTTCATCAGGGTTGCGTGGAACCCACATGCAGCATGCATATGACTTCTATAAACCAGATATGGTCTCCGAATATCCTGTAGTTGATGGCAAACTCTCTATACAGTGCTACCTCAGTGCATTAGATCGCTGCTATACTGTCTACCGCAACAAAATCCACGCCCAGTGGCAAAAAGGTATGTAGCCTCACCTGATGGCATTGTAAGATCTGGCGAATGCTGGAACGTGTAACTACAGAGACAATGTATTCTCAAGTTTTAGCATCCAGCCTAGATTAGTATATCATTCCCTTTCTTTGTGTTCGTGTGTTCTGAGGCAGTTTGAAATGTTTGCTCTCTCCCATAAGAAGGGTCTCATTTCTGTTCTTGTATGGCTAGGTACCTGATAGTCAGTAAGCAGACTCTCTACAGGGTTTTGTTGGTGTTATGTGTAATACCTTGCTTAAAAAGTCTGTCATACCCCAACTTCCACCCAGGCTCTTAAGATATGCAGGTTTATGCTTAAATGTTATGTAACCATACCAGTTGATTGATTTTTTACCCTATATGCTTAGTAATTGAGGTAGTTAAATGAAGTAGGTTATTTATTATGTCAAAAATGCTGGATAGGAATATGGAGATTCTGCCCTCTTTCTTCTAGAAGAAGGGCAAGCATTGTTAGTTGGTGGAAAAGATCAGTAAGAAACTAATTTTTAAATAGAAGCAGCAGTAATGCTTTTAATGAACTTGACAGCAATAGTTATTCTTAGGGCTCTGTGACATGCTGATGTGTTACGGTGACTGGTGTCCTGCCACCCCCCTGTTATATTTTCATAGTTGAGGACTAAACTTAAGTTGTAACACAATGTTTCTGCCACTTGCAGAGGGGACAGACAGACGTTTCACCTTGAATGACTTCGGATTCATGATCTTTCATTCTCCCTACTGTAAACTGGTACAGAAATCTGTGGCTAGGCTCTTGCTGAATGACTTCCTCAGTGACCCGAACCCAGAAACAGCAAACGGTGTTTTCAGTGGTCTGGAAGCTTTCAGGTGAGAATGGCTTCTCTCTCCTTATTCACAGAATCGTTAATTTGTTACGCATCAAAGGTGTGTTTTTACTTTCTGCTATTTTAGTAACCGTTTCTGCACTCTTCCTTTTTTTCCTTTCTTTTAATAGGGATGTAAAACTTGAAGATACGTATTTTGACAGAGATGTGGAAAAAGCTTTTATGAAAGCCAGTGTAGAGCTCTTCAATCAGAAAACCAAAGCTTCGTTACTTGTATCCAATCAGAATGGAAATATGTATACCCCTTCAGTCTATGGTTGCCTTGCTTCTCTTCTAGCCCAGTAAGCATAAAACTGGAAAAAAAAAAGTTTTACCTTTTATGACCTCACATAGAAAACACTTTTTGTTTCAGAAAGCCTTTTATAAAAGGTGCCATCCAGCAAACCTTTTCCTACTAGAGTGCCTTAAGCAGAAAGATTTCAGTTAAAAAATTGTTGCATGCACACAATCGGTTCAAGTGGCAAGCAGATTCAAGCTTTCTGTGTCAGAAGCTGATCTGAAGAAGCTACTTACAGCCTTCCAAAGTAGGAACTAATTTGCAAGAAGCTGTCTCTTCCCAGCTTCAACTTTCTCTCCCACCAACACTCCTCCACTCCCCCTGGAAAAAAAGATGACTGCAGCGGGAAAATGAATCAGAATGCCTTGTCTCTTTCACTGTAATAGTCAAATCCACAATAAATTATTGATGGGATTTTGCAGAAAATTTTACAAAATCGTGTTAAGTTTAAATTAAGCCATTCCTCTTGGATTTGTTTATTTTTATTTATTTTATTCTGGCTTTGCTTTCTAAGATGCAGTTGTTAATTTTAGGCTTTAGGTCACTGAAGAATGGAAGCTGTCTGCCTTCTAGATAATCATATTCTGGGCATTTACTTGCTGTGTTTTGCTTAGGCAGCTTTGGAAACTGTAACAGCAGTGTTTGAAATTTGTTTTTTTAAAAGTCATCACTTGCGTGCATAGTGTGCTAAATTTGTATTGTAGTCAGTATACTTTGCTGGCTGCACTTTTCTCAGTTAGCTGCGCTTTTAAGTTATTTAAAATGGGCACCTTGGCTTAATTCTTACGCTTACCAACCGTTGTTTGCTTTGCAGATACTCCCCGGAGCAGCTCGCAGGACAGAGAGTCAGCGTGTTCTCCTATGGCTCTGGTTTCGCTGCTACGCTGTATTCCATCAGAGTTACACAGGACGCCACTCCCGGTGAGTGAAAGGAAGAGACGTTAATTAACTCCCTGGCGCTGCTCACCTCGGAATGCCTTGTTACGCTGCCCCCTGTCGTAAGTGAACTTGCCGAGCGATGCTGCACGGCAGCAGTGGTAAACTGAAGACCTGCCGGCTGCAGGGAGTGCTGGAGTGTCTCCTTGGGCAGATAAACAATATTCTTCAAGCTCTGTTAATGTTTTGACTGAGTAATTGGGAATATTTATAAATGACTAGAAGTTTAGCTTTTGTAATGAGCGATATTTTTGAATGGTCTTGAAGCGTTGACGTTGCTAGCCTGCAGTCCTCAGCAGTGGTGCCACCTTACGTGATGGTATTGTGTTGCAGGTTCTGCACTGGACAAAATAACCGCCAGCCTGTCTGATCTCAAAACAAGACTTGACTCAAGAAAATGCATTGCACCTGATGTCTTTGCTGAAAACATGAAGATTAGGCAGGAAACACATCATTTGGGTAAGACCTTCATGAATATAAATAACTCCTAGTCTTACAGCAAAACGCTCGACACCTTAGTTCACCTGACTTTTTAAATTATTTGGGAGTAGAACGAGGGCAATGTCCAACCCTTTCTGCTCCTGAATAGCTTGTGTTCCTTGGCCCAGCGTGCCTGAACTGAAAACGCAGACTGGTTCTTGCTGGCGTACGACGTCCAAACGGGCAAAGGCCTGTGTTGTGTAAATAAACCCTTGCCTGGCACCAACTCAGAGAGTGTTACTTGCATTTTTGGTTTTTTTTGCAGCCAACTATATTCCGCAGTGCTCGGTAGACGACCTCTTCGAGGGAACCTGGTACCTTGTGCGTGTGGATGAAAAGCACAGGAGAACTTATGCACGGCGCCCGCTCTTGGGTGATGGACCGCTGGAGGCAGGAGTTGAAGTTGTCCACCCGGGCGTTGTTCATGAGGTGAACACTCAGCACTCTTTTAAAGTCTGATAGAAATGGTGGAACGGTTTATGTGCTTGTCTCAGCATGTGCACGTATGTTAAAACGAGGAAGTGGTTTAACAGGCTACTTTCAATACTGTGTTGACATGTGTAACGTACAAGCCAGAAGTAAAAAAAATTGAACATGGGATTTTCAAAAAAAAAAAAAAAANGCTCTTTTCACATGATCAGTTTGCATGAAGCATGATTGACTTAAGACCAAGCTGTCCAGTGTAGCATGAATGTTGTTTGAGAGTTGGACTAGCCATGAAGTATGAATGTCTGTGAACTAGAAAAACTGTGTTTAATGTTTTTTTTCCCTTCTTCTTAGCACATCCCAAGCCCTGCTAAGAAAGTGCCAAGAATCCCTGCAACAACAGAATCTGAAGGCGTTACTGTTGCCATTTCCAATGGGGAGCATTAAGATACCTCTGTGAGGTGGGGAATGAAACGAGGTGTTGAGGGTAGGCTGAGAGAGAGAGAGAGAGAGAGGATGGCAGTAGCGCTGAAGTTCTCAGTGTACAGTAGTACTTCACTGGAGCATGGAGACAAACTGTTCAAGCTCCTTGAAAAGATTTGTCGTAAATACGGTGTGCTGACGTAGTACTTTCAGAACACTAAAATCATGAGTATACTGGAGATGGAGGGAGTTGCCAGGGGCTGTGTGGATTCCCTAACGTGTCTGAGTCTTCTTAATTGCTGAGCTGTAGCTGTAGTCTATTGCAAGGTCTTTGTACACAGAAAAGAAAAAGAACAAAAAAAAAAAAAGATCTCCTGCTTGCTCTTTCCATGTAAAATGACTTGAAACCTACACTGTCAACTTCTACTTGCATTTAAGCGTGTGGCAACATAGTCCAAGCTTTTAACGTTAGGGTTCTCAGTGCCTTGACAGTGAGCAGTCAGCCTTCTCAATACTGCACTTCTTCTCTTTCCCTTTGTCACCTTCCCTTTCTTCTCCCAGCCTGCCTCCCGTCACCCCTGCTTTGGGAGAGGTGCCGAACCATTGGGAGAACAGAGCCTCTCTCCCCTGTGTGTCAACAACAGCGAGACTGACAGGTGGTTTTCTTCCCGCTAACTCCGTGAGCCGCTGCGTCACCTACTACATAATTCCACCCCCCCCCCATCCCTGACTTCCCATGGTGTGTTTTATACCTGCGTTATAAATCACTGCAGCCTGGGAGGAACGAGGGGAAAAAGAAGGGAAGTAGTAATTCTTTCCTTCTACAGAAGTGGGTCCCTTCATTTGTCACTTCTCGCGATTCTGTAGGAGAAGGATCCAAGGCAGCAGAATTTTGAAATAAAACTCCTAGGTATTACGGAGCTGTTTTAATTGGCAATCAAAGGAAGGGGAGGAAGATCACTTTGTCTGGAGCTCGCCTCTCGCTATTCTTTATGTAATACATTTCTGAAAGACTATTTCTGACTTTGAATTTGGCTTTGTTCCTTGGAAGTCCATCTCGCTATCGGTAATGTTGTAGGAGTGTGGGGACTTTTATTCCTTTCTCCTTTTTTTCCCCCCCCCCCAGCACACAAGCTGAAAGCTGTTCATTTACAAGTCGGGGATATACAGTGCTAATGGGGAGTCCATTCTGGGAGATTTTTGAAGCCCAGATTGGAAATGAACTATGACATGAGCCTTGTAAGCTTGTAATATATATATTTAAATTCAGCTAATGTACAGAATTAAGTTTTGTTGAATTTATTTCTTTGCTAATTCTACAAAGCTACATTATCTAATATAAAGTAGCAAAAAAAATATTGTCTGTTAAATTACAAATTTTTTTTTGGTGTGTAATGAAGTGTTTGTATTATCTGTCACTTACCAGGATTTGATAACTTGCTGTATTTGTACAGTCAAGCCTTGGTAAAATAGTTGTTTGTTACAAATTGATGAATACTAATCTGTTTGTTTTGCTGAAAATGATGGCGCGATGATGCATGACAATAGCGTTTGCAGGTATTTTGGTTCAGGTTGCCCTCGTGAGACTTACCTTGGCACCAGAAAAACAAATTGCCATGGAACAAAGTCCATTGCTGGCAGTGGACAAGCCAAGAAGGGAGCTACTGGCACAAAGTTAACCACAGGGACCTCATGGTTGGTGAGGTTGATCCTTTATTGAAATAAAGTTTGAGATATTTGAAACTTGTTGGAGTAGTGCTGACTTGTTGGGTTTTCAGGATGCATTGTGGTGTTTTTGTTGCTTTTTTTTTTTCTCATTTAACAGTAAAGACAGAGGAAACTGGCCCTCTGAAAACTTGGAAGTTGTGGGTTCACAAGATGTGTGGACCTTCTGCATCTTTCTGCTTAATACTCCATTACCAAAGTGGAAAGAAAGGGTTGCTTAGGCTGGTGCAAAACCACTCTTTCACGGCTGTGTCTCAAGGTAACAATCGCTTTCATACAAAACCTGTCTGTAGTGGAGAACTAATTCCCAGCTTATGAAATACAATTCACCTTTATTACTGCCTTATGAAAGATGGTACGTGTTATCCCCCTCAGAATAACTGTGGGAACACTTGGTTCTGGCTTTGTATTTACCTGAGCCTCACCAAGGTTTCCTATGGGTGGCTTTTCAGAGTCAAAGCTGTTGCTCATTTACATTAATTACTCCTCTTAAAGTCAACTGATGATTTAATCAGTCCCCATAATAGATAAGGGATCTTGTCCTTAAATTTGGCAGCACCAGCTGTGCCTCCTCTATAAGTTTTCCTGCCTTAACTAAGCTTTCCAGCCCTTAGCCTAGGAAGGTCAGAGATGCCTGTTTGGAGCAGGACAGCTACTGCACTCTTACACCATTTGTGTTGGAACCGATGGTGTTGAAGACTAAAGTATAAAATAAGCAATTAAAGCTGAACATCAGAGAACCAACATCTTGGTTCAGATGTGGGAACAACTGGGAGTTGTCAGGCTATCCAGTTTTTAACTTGCAGTGGTCAAGAGTGTCAGAATCAGCTTTGTGCCAGCCTTTGCTGCCAAAGTGGTACGGCAGGAGTCAGTACAAGCCCATAATGCTCCATATGTAATCAGATTTTGTTAGTGGTTGCGTTCAGCTTACTGATAACCTTGTGCTAAAGCAAGAATTAAAACATATATGAGTATGCTTATAAACACGTATTGGAGTACAGTTAAATCTCTGTTGGAGTGCAAGCAGCTCTGGATTGTCAGAATCAAAACTTTGCCCAGAGAAGTTGTGGCTGCCCCATACCTGGAGGTGCTCAAGGCCAGGCTGGATGAGGATTTGACCAACCTGCTCTAGTGGGAAGTGTCCCTGCCCATGGCAGGGGGGGTTGGAACTTGATGAATCTTTAAGGTCCCTTCCAACTCTAACCATTCTATGATTCTAAGGTGGAATGGGAGGTGTCAGGAGGTAGCCCAGCCACCTGTGCACTGGGAATGGCAACCACACACGCAAGGTTGAAGCAGCATCCAGGAACTGTGATTGACAACAGCATTGCTGTTTCTTTAAATGACAATTATGTACCTTTTACCACGTCTAATTTGGTGAATAAGTTTTAAAGGAGAATTTGGAGTTGTTTAGATTATGGTCTGGTTTCTGCTTAAATTTAGTTCTCTGCAAAAACTGTCCTGGTTTGCAGTGGTAAACTTGTCAAGCTGTGAGGTACAACCTCCCAAGAAGTTAGCTGTTACATGCCTGTACTGACAGTCTCCCCAGTGTGTTAAATGCAGTATTTGACCTTTACAGAAAGATCACCTCCACTAATCATCCCTTACCTGTTTCACTTGGAGTTCATGCACTGGCTCTACCTTGTCTCTGGGGGAAGGGACAAACAAATGCTCTGTATTTGAGCGCCTCACTGTGACTTGAGAAATACAAAGGAGATGAGGCATCTTTAATTTATTCAGAAATTACAAAAAATGTAACACCAGGACTTGTGAAGAGTGAATAAAACCCTCTGTTAAATGGGCCGAGCATAAAGCCCGCGGTGCAACTCACAAAATAGAGCACAGCTTGGATGTGTGCTTCATCCCGCTGTAGGAACTGACTCCCCTCCTCAAGTCTTGTTCTTTGGGGTCTGGATGGGACATGATAGGAACGCACTCGAGTGCCCTTTTCCTCTGTACTTTGTGCAAAATAATCCTGTAGACCCCTGTTATCGAGCTGCGCGAGTCTCTTCCCCGGTTATTTTGAATGTGTTCTTCTGTGATCCCCAGATCCTCCAGAATGTTTTTCACTTCCATTTCTTCCTCTTTGAGTGAACTGGTGTCTGATAAGTACTTCGGATCCAGTTTAAACGGCTGCAGAGGCCTGGGGTACTGTATTCCTTGCATCCACTCGCTGTTCATAATAAGTTTGACGGAGTATCGTTCGGTTGGGACTGGCTGAAGGATTCCTTGTATCAGTTTCTGGCAAGCGTCTGACAGGCAGGGAGGCAAACTGTATGTCCCCTCGAGAATGCACTTTTTTAGTTTGGCCACTGTATCTGCCCGAAAGGGCATGATCCCCGTCGTCATGAAGTATAAGAGGATTCCCAGTGCCCAGATGTCTACATAGATGCCAACGTAGTTCTCGTCTCGGAAGAGTTCGGGGGCAGCGTAAGGGGGAGACCCACAGAAAGTGTTTAAGGTTTCATCTCTTTTACTTATTGTGCTGAATCCAAAGTCTCCCACCTTAACACAGGTATTACTGGTGTAGAAGACATTTTCGGCCTTCAAGTCCCGGTGAATGATATTGTGCTCATGCTGCAGAACAAGAAGAACACTCGATATTAGCTTTGTTCACAGGGAAGTTCTCGAGTGACCAGCTGGTATCACTGATTAATTATACCACACGGGAGAAAGGAAGTTATCCAGGACCAAGTCAGAAATAAGCATCGCAATGACATTGAAGACTTAATGTATTTAAAGAAATTTAACTTAATTCTCTACTGGTACAAAAACAATAGTGTAGGTGCAAAAGATGGGAAGAAGGACGCTGGCTTTTTTAAGAACAGCAGTCTCATGCTAACTAATATAAATTCTTTTCATGAAACAGATCTGTGCTGGCATCATGGCTAATCCTACACAACTAGGTACTTTCCATGTGCAAAATCTGTAAGAGTTCAGAACACTTGCTTTTGCAATGACTACATTTCTGTCATGGTGTAAGTAACAAAAACTTAACTTCTTTTTACCTAATTTGTTGTATATATTGTAAGCTTGTGCACTCAGAACATGAAAACGCTGAAGTCACCAAGTGAACATAATCGCAGATAAAGGGGGTTGCTACAGTTTTGTCATGTGACCTAATGTCTTGTGAGGAACTGGGGGTGACAAACGAAATGGACAACGGGCTTGTGCCTCGTGGTGTTTCACGTTGTTGCAAGACACCGAGTTCAGTGGTGTCCTCTAGTTTCAGAAATCTAAAATAAACACACACGCTGGACTTTCCAAGGACTGAAACTGAGTTTTCTCTGCTTAGGGGCGATACACCTGCCTTGATTAGGTAAGGGTTTAGCTTCGTCTTTGAATTGAGTAGGAGGTATGGATGTGCTTGAGTGCCCGACCCTTTAAAGTAACAAGGGACATGTATCTGGAGGCAATAAGGAAACCCTTTAAATGGACATCGGTGACAAGCAGGGATCTTTTCTCCTCATGTGGACGGGCAGCAGAGAGGTGCTATTTAAGCAGCTTAGCAAAAGTGAAACGTTTTGCAGGAGTCTGTGTGTACAAGTGAAGAGGTTGGCCAGCTTGGTAGTTTGGGTTTAATGCTAAGAAATAGATGGGATCTTGCAACATTAAGTACCAGTAGCTGCTGGGGAAAAGGGGTTGAAGCTAATCCACCAATCACAGGACATAGGATCATTTTGTCGAAATATATAAAAATGAAAGCTGTTTACATGTGCCAGGAGCAGCTTGTAATGCAGCTCCTACGTGTCTGGCCTGGGAACATCCTTCCTTTGCCTTCACCTGAGGCTGTTACTTGGCAGGAAAATACGAGCCACGGGAGGGCACCCTGAGCCAACTTTAACAAACACTACTTTTACATCTCAAACTTGCAGAACAGTCTTCCTGAGATTTTTATTTTTTTATGCTGGTGTTTGAAGCAGCTGTAGTTACTGTGCAAGGTTCAGAGGAGATGGTACTGAAGTAGTTAATTGCTCCTTTTCTGCCTTTTTAAGATACTCTGGGCTCTATGCAAATAGCATCATCCTAAACCCAGTTGCAAGACTGAAGACTTGGCAAGGGGAAGTGATTTACTGGGTGTTAACTTCACAGGTTTGTGCCAAAGGGAGGACAGGGAATTAACCGTCTTAAGCGCCAGTCTCCCACACTCATTAATAAACAAGCTGGCTATTTGCAACACCTAACAAGCCTCTGCTCTGAACACTTCTTTCTGTCAGAAGAGTGATTGATCCTATGTTTTTAAATAGCTGGAAGAAATGAAGTTTTGTTAATTGGTGCCTACAGCAACTTAAAGCAGACAGGAGAAGGTTATTGCTAAAGGGGTGGTTCCACCCACCAGGTGTTACCTGTACAATCTCCTCACAAAAGCTGTCAACAGAGAGGCAGTAATTTGATGTGGAAGTGAAAACTCTTAGATACCTTTAAGGCAACTCTTCTTCTTTAGCAGTTCTGTTGTTCAGGAATGTGGGCCTAGAATCTTGGCAACTAGTTAAAAAACAAAAGATACACCCAGAAAATGTGGAAGAGTAGTGAGGGGCAACATGGCAGTGGAAGAAGAGGAACTTACCATGTGCTTCACTGCGGACACAATCTGGGAGAAGATTATTTTACACTCCGTTTCTAGCAGCCTCCCTTCTGTGCTGACTTTAGTGAAGAGCTCCCCACCTCCTGCATACTCCATCACCAGGTGCAGTTTTGAGAGTGTCTCCACCACTTCATACAGTCTGATGATATTGGGGTGGTGCAGTTTTTCCATGCTGGATATCTCACGAGACAGCAAACGTTGAGTCTTCCGGTCTAGCTTTGTCTTGTCCAAAATCTTAATAGCAACTTTCTCTGAAAAGAAGAACACTCGTCCCTGTTGTTAATGCAGTAGGTACAAATGGTGATACTATTTGCTTACAACGATGCTTAGTTATAGAAGTGCAATAGAATTTCACCTCTGATGGGTATAAGTCAAGCTGGAGGGGTCTCCTGAGCCCTGCAGTCTTTCACCCACACCCTTTCCATTACCCCTTTCCATCTAGAGACTCCTGCTGACTGCCGGGGCAGCAAAAAGCTAGCAGAGCATGGCGAGGGAGGGCTGGACAGTCGTGAGCTGTCTCGGTGTGTTCCGGTGTGTCCCTTGCATGGCAGCAGTGCTGGTTAAATTCCTGTCTGGTGGCCGCAGCTGCAGCGCCTGCTTTCGGTGTCTAACGCTGGTAACGAAAGCCTGCGCTCCCCCTTGCGTCGCTAGGTCAGTGGTCTGCAGAGCAGCTAGTGGACTAACGGAGGTGTCAAATTTAGGTGCTTTGTCTCAGAGCAGACAGACAGACCTGGGGGTAATTTAGGGGCTCTGACTATGGCCCTGCAGGGTTGTAATGGAAAGGTTGGTGCGACTTAAGTTGGTACACTTCCCTAACTTCTTATCCCATACCCCCGCAAGTTCTCAGTTACCACATCAGCGCTGTGGAGGTTTGTCTTTCTCAGGATAGCTGTGCCAGTTTTTCCAACACGTTCATGTATGAGTAGTTCTTGGTACTGTACAGAATACAGGAAAAGGACATTTTTATATCTATATACCACAGTGGGCCAAGAATCCACATCACACAGAGACTTTATTCTGAGGAAGGGAAAAAACCAGTGAGGCAGAAAAAGCTGGAACCCTGTAAGAGAGCAAATCCAGCTGTCTTGAGAGGTCCTGGTAATCCAAAGCTGCTGTTAAATTCTACATGCTTCTGTAGCCTATCTACAGTGAAGCCACGGCCACAAAACACAGACAGACAGATGCAGCAGCTGCACCACATCACCTCAGAGCTCAGAGCAGTATGAACAGGTCAATCACAATTGCCCTTATGTTTCTGTATTAATTTGTAGGTTATGGCTTTTGTCTTCACTCTGTTGAATACAGCTCGTATTTGAAGGATTAGGCTGGTTAAAATACATTTACAGTGGCTTTGTATAACTTGTCAGGACAGCAAAATTAGACTGTATTATGGCAATAAAAACAACTGTTTATTTTTGGGAAGAAGGTTGGTTGTTTTTTTCCCAAGAATATCTTAGTCAAGAATTCAAGATTTCTTAGCAGTTAATTACTTTTATTGAATCTTTCAGGAAAAAACTTCACCCTGGTTTCTAGTACATGGGAGTAAATGTGGGGAAAATAACAGTATTGTTTACTTGTTGCTTTAAGAGATGAGTGACAAGATGATTACATTTCTCTGTTCTAGTATAAAAGCATTGAAAATGTTTTTACTTAATATTATGAATTTATTTCATTCAAGTTTAGTATATCAGCATATCTCAAGGAAGTGTTAAGCATACATATGCAAGTATCTGTACAGATCAAGAAAACTCCATGCTTGGCATATTTACCTTTCTTAGTGATGTACATGCATAGATTGATCTCCCCACTGAAGTGCCACAGATACTCCAAGCAAATGTGATTCTTGGGAAAGGTGCTGAATTACCCCCTGATATGCCTATTCCCCTGCAGCTTCTCTCTGACCTGTTGCTCTCCACTGAGCCCCTCAGGAAGGCGGGTGCCTACTCCTGCATAGGGCTGCAGAACAGCCTTAACTGAGGAGTTAAACAGCTCCCTGACACATACACCTCCCCCTGCCACCAGGACCCAAACAGCATTAATAATGCAGCCTTTGTATTTTGTAATCAGGAAAAAAAAAAAGACTACTCTCATTAGCACCGTGCAGGAACATCATTACCAACACAACAGTGTGCATCTACTGGGACAAACAGAATCCTCTTTGTGGGTGGTGTTAGGGCTGTGTGTGTGTGTATGCACGTGCTTATGTGTCTGCACATGCATGCATGTTCCTATTCTGTCCACATACTCTATTTTATGAGGACAGATAAGCTCACAGGCAGAGATGAGTCAGAAGATGTTTAAGCGTCATCCTTCCTTCCTCATGACAGTTGCAAACTTGGTACCAAGTATTCCTTGCACAGTGAACATTTTAACCAAAAAAAAGCTACTAACCAAAGAAAAATAATTTGAGAGTTTTCTAGTGAAAACAAGAACCTTTACAAGGAAAAAAAATTATGATTTTGGTATTAGTCCAAGCTTACTGTACCTGCTGAAGTTCAAAATTTTTCAATCAATCATCAGCTCTATTCAAATGTTAAAGCAACCTGTGTCCTAAGTAAGTTCAATAGGTAAAAGGTTCACCCAGATCAAATTTGTAACTTCCTTTCATTAGCATTCTTCCTGTTCCCAGCACAGAAGCAGCATTTCCTCCAACAGTACCCACAAGACAGTTTTCTCTGGAAAAAACTAATCACAGAACAGAAGAGGAAATAACTTGCTGTGAGCCAAGTAGAACAGAGATGCTTCTCTGAAACAAGCAAAACCAAAAAATCCACACCCAGATAAAGCAGCCCTTTGGCGTGGGCAGGCTTATATTTGAAAAAAATCCAACACAACAAAACAAAACAAAACAAACCCCATCAGTTCCCCACTTTGATTCCTACTGCAATAACTGCTGCACATGAGGGAGATAAATGTGAGCTTCCACACCTCTGCAGACAGGGCAGAAAGAGGTGGTTAGAGAAAATAACAGCAGATAATATAGCAGGAAGGATGTATCTCCTTCTCTCACCTGGAAGATGATGGAGGGAAGAAGAGTCAGTCAAACTGGAAAGGAAAGACTGAGAAAAAACCAAGATAGTAGTGTACAAAGATGTGGGGAAAACTAGTCATCCCTGAGGGAAAACAAGAACAGTTTTTGTTATTGTCAGACAGTCAGAGGCGTAAGAAGAAACAGGAGAGATGAAGACAAGTTTAGTTATACCTATAACTGAAGTATTCACTGCAGTTACCTACCCTTCCTAGTTCTTCCTAGAAGCAGCATATAGGGTGCTCTTCTTACTTAAAAAAAGAGAAATAATTGACAATTCAACACAAACCTTGCTTTGGCTGTACCAGAGCTCCTTTCCCTGCACCTGCTCAGCCCACGCCTATAGCCCTGTCCCAGCTTTTTACAGTAATGAACCACCTGCAACTGAGCCAGTAAAGCAACCATAAAATTTGTCACCCAAATTGCTGTGACCAAGTAAAAGCTTTGTCCAGGCTAGTGATATTTGTGCTGAAACTGAGGAAGCCTTGCTAACCCTGTCTGGGGGCAGGAGCAGGGCTTACCAGGCTGCCCCGGGTTCTGACATATACAGCCCTGCATTCGGTGAGCTGGGGCACAGGAGAGGGCAGGTGGAGAGGACAAGTGGCAGGAGAGGAGGAACACCACCATTCAAAATGTGGAGTGTCTCAGCCATGGGATGAAATGTGTTAATTCCATGAAGTGCAGAGATGAACTTTTCTTGTAATAGCTGCCATCTGGTTTCTTTAAAGCTTAATCCAAACCTAAGGATTTATCTGTGACCATGTCTATAGATTCACTCAACAACAACAACAACAAAAAAGACACATATACATGTATTTAAGGTTCAGACAGCATCTTTCTTCCCAAAGAAGTCCATTTGCATACATACAGAATTAGGATGGTCAGCACACAGGCGACACACACAGGGGTTGCCTACCTTTGGTTAGGGAATGAATTCCAAGCTTCACTTGGGAGAAATTCCCACTTCCTATTTCTCCTCTGACTCGATAGAAGCCAATTCTCTTTCCCAGGGTTAATTCTTTCACCACTTTTTCATTCTGGGACATATCCTGCATCAGTTTCTCAAACGGGGTCAGCCTGTGCTGCCTGCCCTCTTCATCTCCTCCGTAGCACTCCGTGTGCCCATCGTCTTCTCCGCTGTCCTCACGATGCCACCGCAAATAGCGGTGTTTTCCAAGGCTTCCTCCATCCACATATCCTGTTGTCATAGTCTATCAGGTAATCACTTCCCCATTTAACAAGATATCCCAATAAGGAGTTTAAATGAAATAATTCTGTATGAATACACAGTCCTGCACATAGTGGACACTGTGACAATCTTACGAGATAAAGCAGCTTATTCAAAGTCCAGGACTAGTTTTGAAGTAACTTCAGAGACAAATCTGGCATATCTACATATTGGAGTTCTGTTGAAAATCAGAGATAAAACTGGAAGCTGTTTACGTCTCTCTCTCACTAACAGATTTAGTATATCAGGATCTTCAGCTGCGAGGTAAAAGAGGCTTTGCAATTAAAACTGTAAACTTTGTGCAAGAAAGCGGCGAGTTGCTCACTGTCTATGCAGAACATTTGACACATGCAAAATATTTGACACCAATTTTCAGGCTTTAGCTTGCTGCTTTGAAAACTACCTTCATAGATAAAGCTCAAACAAATAGCTGATTAACTATTCTGAATAAATCCAGATGCTTCCAGTTCGTTTTGAATACCTGACCTTAAAAGCATCGTTCTTGATTCTGGTACGAGTCCAAGAGATGAACGTAGGGTTTGCCTTTGATTCATTCTTCAGCTCGTGAGCTTGTCACTGAGCCTTGGAAATGTCACTGTGCCTTGAAGCCTTGCTGTAAAAAGTTTGCCGCTCCCTTGTTTCCTCCTCATGGCAGGTTTAACAAAGCACCTGATCCTGGAAGATGACAGGAAAAACACAATCTGTGCACCAGGAAAAAGAAGCGCTGCGCCTCAGTATCCCTGCAGTCACATGGGAGGACAATACAGGATTAAGTAACTGCAATGTCACGTTAACCCTCCTTTATTTAGATGAGCTTTCTTTAACGCCTTGAGCCTTCTCAAAATTTTGCCAGACGCATGGTGTTCCTAAGCAGACAGATGAAGAAAGTCATTAAAACCTTTACATAACAGCCATACGCTTCACTACATGACAGCACATACCGTTTCACCAATTTAACTCTGTTTGGCAGCACAAAGTCCTTATTCTAAACACACAACCAATCACTTACCTCTAAAGCAGTAAACAACTTTTTTTTTTTTTTTTCTTTACCTTTCTTATTTCACCTTGAAAAATTAGCAAGTGCTAATCAAGCAGCTGCGTGTCAGGGTGGTGAGCCGGCCAGGAGAGCTGTGAGACAGCACAGGGGGTGGGAACGCTCACCTCCCCTGCTTTCAGGCTGCAGCAGCACCTGACTGAGGAGTGCAGGAGACACCTCCCTGCTGCCCTGTGCAGATTCACCAGAGGGAGGGGGAGAGAATTAGACCAGTAACTCCATGCCTGGAGCTTAGGGAAGGTAGACAGTCACCTAAGGTGCCACGCTAGAAGAGGGCAGGTGACACTGCCAGGTGGAGCTGCCCTCTAAACCCCGATCTCTTTCCTGTGTGAGCAAGAGGAGGAGAGGCCAAAGGCACCACGTAAGAGCAAAGGAAAGGCAGCTGGGGACAATTTTGTTAGACAGGAATCGGAGTGGCACAGAAGCACTCAGCTGCTGCTACAGAGGGGTCAAGGTGACAGATCCAGCTCCAGGAAGCTACTCCTTACCCTCTGATGCCTGCGAGTGATTTTGCAAGTCGCTTCACCTCTGGCCCCGGTGAGAGGCAGGGAGCCTGGCTTCTCCTTGCCCTCAGGCTACAGGAGGCTCCATCATTTCTCCCCCTCACTTCTCTGAGCCAGGGATGCTTCTTACTGCACCTGCTGCCAAAGTAGGGCTGATACAGTTTATAACTGGAATAGGGGGAAATGTACTTGTTCCATGAGGCCTTTGTAACTCTTTTTTTTGTTGTTTTACTCCTTTTTGAAGAAAAGGGCTGGTCCTACAGTTGACAACAACAATAATGACATGTTATTCTCTGAATCTAAATAGAGCCAACCCCCTGACAAATACTGCACATGTGCAACAACTATTGGCTAAATCCTGAAATTGTTAGTAGGGTAGAGGCTGAGTGGCAGCTGAACAAAGTTTTCAGTACTCTCCCATCAAACCAGCATCACTTAGCACCAAACATTCTCTCTATGACATGATAGCAAGGAAGAAAAATCTACATGGAAGGACACCCCTGCCCCAAGCAAACCAAACGCCCACCTAAACGCAAGCCTTACATTCTGTATTCGTTCTCCTGCTCCATTTGGAGAAAGGATGATTTCTTCCAGGTTTGCCTGAATTCTGTCCCAGAGTTATTTTCCATTTTAACCTGTTTCACATCACAATTTTAAGGGTATTCTAGGATAGCAAGCAACTTATTATATGAAACTCAACTGTATTTCACAGTTTTATCAACAGACAGCACTCTGGCACAACAGGATTTTTGGAAGCCACTTGTCTGCTGTGCACCATCACAGTCATTCAGATATTACAGAGGCCAAACTCTGTTCCTATTCTGCTGTTTGGTGTTCAGGAAAACCACAAGTACTCAGGCTGTCCATATGAAAAGTGTGGAAAACTCTGTGAGCAATATCAGAGATGCCATGTACAAGATACAAGCTATTATTTAATTTAGTATCTTTGGATGGACAGTGACATCCTTGTCACCTTATCAAAGAATCATAGAATGGTTTAAGTTGGAAGGGAACTTAAAGATTATCTAGTTCCAAAGCTCCTGCCATGGGCAGGGACACCTCCCACTGGAGCAGCTTGCTCAAAGCCCCATCCAGCCTGGCCTTGAGCACCTCCAGGGACGGGGCATCCAGAGCTCCTCTGGGCAACTCTTCCAGAGGCTCACCACCCCCACAGTAAAGAGTATCTTCCTAATATCTAATCTAATTTTCCCCTCCTTCAGTTTAAAACCGTGACCCCTCATCCTATACAAGATCCTCCTGAATACATTTGGTAAAGGCAGGGAAGGCAGCCAGCCTGGCCTGTGTGAGCATTCAGTATCATAGAGACAAACACACCACATGGGAATGAGAAAAGCAAAACTGCATTAAGGCATCAGCACGTGGCTCCTCCAGAATTTGCCCTTGGCAAGTTTCTCCTGGGGCTCAACATGCTCTTTTTTAGAGCACCGCCTGCCATTAATCTCTCTTTCAAGCTTCCCACTAATTGTCAACCCTGCAATCTCCTGGCACTTGGCCAACTGGCTAGGTTTCCCCTGACTTTTAAGATGAGCTATTTCAGTATTCCTGGTGTTAGCAGAATATATACCATCTATTTATGGCCTATGTTCCTTCCTGTAATCTAAACCAGTAGAATCCACCCTGATCACACAAAAGGGCGCTGACTGTAAAAGAAAGTAATTCTAAAAGAGAAGAAAGAAACAGGTAAAACAGAAGTCATCCAAATACAAGGATAACAATTAATATTTTTCTTTTCTCCAATCTGGCTGAATGGTGACCTGAAAAACATCAGGAGAATATATCTGCCCAAATTGTTTCTTTAAAAAACAAAATAAGCAAAAGAAAAAGCACTACAAAAAGGAACACAGGACAGAGTGAAGAGATGTTTCAATCCTTTAAGACCTGTGCCAGCTCAACACTGCTCTTGTTTAACCTTGTTTTTCAAACATTTCTAGGTAATAACATTCTGATCCTATTCTAGGAAGTGCTAAATACCCTCAAGCTTCAGCTGCAGGCTCAGTTTAAACCCTGCATCCCAGCCCTAAGGAAATTTAGAATCAAAGGAAAAAGGATGAAACCAAAACCAAAAAAGAGATTACTGGATATACGGACTTTGGTTGCTAAAACCCCATCTTGGCAGTTATACACAAGTGACCTGATTTCAAGAAACTTTGAATGAAGCATGTGGAAACACAGAAGCAGTTAGACCAGTGCTCCAAACACTGTGTTTTGCAAATTGGTCACTGTTATTAAGCCTGTCTCTTGGAGAAGCAAAAAGCCATTCAGCTTTCTGTGCTTAAACTGCTGTAGCTTCTATTCCAGTGAATGAGAAAGAAGTCATGCTGGATGCTCTCCTACCACTCAAATCCTCAGAGTAAGAGGGATTGTTGTGAGGATACCACTGGATACTGCAACACATTCACTAGGGTTCCCTTTTCCGCCTCTCCGCTGTCTAGCCTGAGGAGAGCAGGATTTTGGAGGTATTTCCCTAGGATGAGGGATTAGCCCCATTTGTTTGACTTTCCTTGAAGAACAGTCTGTCTCCTCCTTCATACATTATACGTACCACAAGCCAACTGTGGAACTGAACTGAATTTAAAGTAGCAGGGATTTTTTTAAAGTCATCTGTAAGAAAAATACTGACCCTTTTCTTCAACCATAGCTTTGAAAATTCAGTTACTGCAAGAAAATACCAACGACCGACCTAGTGTATTCCTATGTTTAGAAGACCTATCTTTTACAAAAGGTAAAAGCCCAGCAGAGCAGCCAACAAGGCCTGTACCACAAACCAAACACAACACAAAAGGTCTCCCGTGCAGCCACACACCATGCTCACTGACACAGGGAAACTAATAGATCCACTTTTGTACTTCTGCTCAAGTAATATTGGTCGAGTGTGTGGCTGTTGTGGCCCAGGGAAATCAGTGTTTGTTCAAAGTTTGCCCTGAGCACATTTTTTGGATTTGAATAAGAAACACTCTCAGTGTTACTTCTGTGAATGCCAGAAAACTGAGTGAATGTATAATGCATGCACCCTGAGTTTTGTATGAGCTGTTAAAAAAGAGATTCATTATAGAATCATAGAATGGTTTAGGTTGGAAGGGAACTTAAAGATCATCTAGTTCCAAGCGCTCTGCCCTAGGCAGGGACACCTCCCACTACAGCAGGTTGCTCAAAGCCCCATCCAGCCTGGCCTTCAACACCTCCAGGGAGGGGGCAGCCACAGCTTCTCTGGGTAACCTGTTCTGATGTCTTACTACCCTCACAGTAGAGAATTCTTTTCTAGTATCTAAATCTCCTCTCTTTCTCTTTAAAATTATTAGCTCTTCTTCTATCACTACACGTTCTGATCAAAGGGCCCTCCCCATCTCTCCTGTAGGCCTGGTTTAGGTACTGGAAAGCTATAAGGTCTCCCCAGAGTCTTCTCCAGGCTGAGCAACCCTACCTCCTTCAGCCTGTCCTCACAGCAGTGGTGCTCCAGCCCTCTGATCATTTTCGTGGCGCTCCTCTGGACCTGCTCCAACAGGTCCTTGTCTTTCCCATGCTGAGTGTTCCAGAGCTGGACACGATATTCTAGGTGGGATCT
>VXBJ01005542.1:59339-93477 GCA_013400055.1 Nycticryphes semicollaris
AGAGCAGAGGGGCAGAAGCACCTCCCTTGACCTGCTGGCCACACTTCTTTTGATACAGCCCAGGATAGGGTTGGTTTTCTGGGTTGCAAGGTACAGCACAGTTCCAGGCTGAACATAGACCTGTATGTTCCCAGCTCAGGTAGCAGGAAAAATGACCAGTGCATTAGCTGTGGAGAGCCTCCAGAAACAACTTCCTCTCTCTGCCCACATGCCACCCATTTTAGTACACCCCTGAATTACTACTGTTAGTTAGCATAACATTCAGTTTAACAATTATTGTTTGATGAAAACCAGACATGATCAACATCATTCTCAATCTTGTCAATATCATTGCCTAAGACAGGGCATTGTTTTTCCACACATGGGATATTAACATATGCAGCAGTCCTGGCCAAGGCAGTCAAAGCCAACACTGTACACACTTTAATAACCATGCAAGTACGAGTGTTGTGTCAGATAGAAGTAACAGTTGTTTAGGACAGTGAAATGGGAGATAGGCCCTGTAGAACAGACTATGCATAATCTCTATTTACTTTCTCTGCGAAATGTAAGCCTATTTGTTTAATCCAAGATATATACCACAACATTGCATGAGAATGACTGTAATGCCTTGTAATGAGTTACAGCACTCGCTCCTTCCACTGCCTCATTTAGCACATTTTAGACTGTGACAAGGCACAATGGTACCATCACGGGTGACTACACCTGGCTCACACTGTAACAGCAGATCTTCTGGTGGTCTGACATAGCACCTAGAGGGCTGTCACCTTTGCCTCTGCCACAGACCTCCCAGTGCTGCCACACAACAACGTGCAGACACGGGGTCACACAGTGGTGTGGAGTGGCAAGCCGTGCCAGCACATCAACTAGAGTGAACTCAAAGCACCCTGCTGTCCTTTGTGCACATCATAGAGAGACACAGATACAAGACTACCTCCAAGATGACAAAGTGAAACAGAAGGCTAACAAAAAATCATCTTAAAGATCATGGACTCTATATTTTTCCTGCTGCACATCACTTGGAGAAAGAGAACACAAGCACCTCCTGCCGCTCCCGTGCAAGACCTCACTTGACAGCTGCAGCACCAAGAAGGGAAGCAGGAGGAGGTTACAAATAGCTGTATTGTACTGACTCCTTCACCTGACCAAAAGGCCTATTCTATGTGTTGCTGCCAAACCAAGAAATACGCCATCCAAGAAACCCCACCCGGGAACACACTAACTCTAGCCTACAACTTATTCTACAATTGTAACTAAGGGGAAAAGACCATGGACTTTGCAACCTATTTAGAAGTTTAGTAAGCCTGAGCTCTCCATACTGAAGCAGAGTACAAGTGGATGCTTGATCAAGTGATGTCCCCTTCCCCCCCATCAGAAAGACTGAAATCCTCATCTTTTGGGTTAATCCCATATTTGTTCTGGGATGGACCCGTAAAGACAAATCCAGGTATTTATGTGATGGAACCTGACCTCTCACTCAAGGGCATTACCTGAGGAGCCTGCTCCCAGAGCTGCTGACCACAGACAGGCCAGGAGCATGGAGAACACTCTCAGCAGAGGCCACTGTGGTGGAATATTATAGATCTAAGCAGGATCCTCTGTTCGTTTAGTCTAACTTCCCTCTTACTAAGACCAGAAACAATAAATAGAGGGAAAAAACCACAGGTGTGCCCTAATCTGTGATCCACCCCAAGAAAATCGCAGCATGACTTCTACTGTATAGTTACTGGCTATATCCAGAGAGTGCTGCAACCTGTCCCACAGAAAGCCACCTAGTAGGTGGACCACCAGGCTGGGCTGCCATAAGCACACTGACCTGCCAGGCAATACCTGTATCAGCATCTGTGTGACAGCAGCAGCAGCTCAGAGGAGTCCTACAGGGCTACTGGCAGGTTGCTCTGGTGTCGGAGTGCAACACACACTCACCTTTCCGCCTCTCCGGGAGATATTTGCTGATGGGCTGGAATTAGTTCTTGGATGAGAACATCCAGGAAGACAGGCTGTACAGAGACCTCAGCTTTGGAAGGAAACCCTCCAGTCCTCACCAACACAGGTTGAGCACAGCCCAGCTGGTGGAGTCTGACATCAAACCCCCAGCCTGTAGACTGTGTGGGGTATATTGAAAAGAAAATAAATGCAGAACAATCAATATCACACAAACTCCACTAAGCTAATACAGTAAGACCTGTGAAGTAGAAACTAAAACATGAGGGGAAAAAAACGTCCCTTTCATCCTTTTGCAGCATTGGATGACAGAAACAGCTGGAGAAAGAATTAATTACTCTTTGAATTGCACAGAAACTTGCATTAAAAGCAAAGGCAGAAAATAATTTATTAGTAGAACCCATTGATTTCCTAGGTCTTTGAAATACATGGCATGGATTAATTTGAAGTCTGACTGCATTTTGAAATAGAATTTATCCTCTCAGAACTTCAACCTGGCCAGTCTCTTTTATTTTGTTCCATGAGATATAATGCAAATCAGGCACTTTGCCATGGAATTGTTCTTCCAACGTAAAACCAGTTTCCATTAAACACCTATTCTGAGGCAACACAATTGCAACAAATCTTTTAAATAATAGGACAAAATTTGCATGTAATTCACTCCACTAAATATTAATCTGATTCATAGACTTTCAGTGAAAATAAATTATCTGGGAAAAGCAAGCTATAGTACAAGAAATAAGAAGCAAGGAATACTTTGAGTCCCACTGAAATCACTGAGGAAATCAGCCTTTACTGCTTCAAGAAAATGACTGTCTAGGCAGATATGCATTGCAAAGCAGATGGCCTGCAATAAAATCACCCTGCTGTTATTTCCAGGAAAGAGAAACCTAAAATATGTTTCCATACAAAGGAAAACAGAAAGTGTTCTGGTTTATGTTACCTTTCACAGTTTTCTTTTACTATTCCCCACTTACTTATTAGATGGGCCCTAGCAATTACAAATAACTCTGGTTACCTCTTGAAAGGTAATCACGTTTAGTTGCATCACCATATATGCACTCTTGAAAAGCACTGGATAGTACAGGTTAAGTATGCATATGGTAAATTTTAAATGGAGCTGGGCAGACGATAAGCAGTTGCTATTATTTTTCCAAGGAAGTATCCGAAACGATACAAATCCCGCACTGCACTTTGAAATGTATTTTATACCGCCTGGCATTGCCAGTTTTTCAGAATAATGCCCAAGATATTCAAGATCTATCCTGAATTGGCTTTAACAAGCCACTGCATTACCATAATTATATTACTGAGCCTGATTGAAAGAAGGCTTCGATGTAGACGTACAATACCCATATAAAAGCCACAGGAGCCACGGAGAAACAGAGCAATGCCATAAAGACTATCTGCTTGGTTTTAAAAAATGCTGAAGACTGAAGTACTATCCACCAAAAGTGTCACTGCCACTGCTCTACCCTTACCAGTTTTACTTGCCCCAGTGTGACTGCAACACTGAGAACTTTTAGATTTTTTCCTCTAAATGTTCTAGATAAAATGTACAGATATGTGTCTATCTAATTGCCAATTAGACTGCAAATCTCTAGAACCCATCAGAAAATAACACTGAAATGTAAAACAGGCCCAGCTGTATTTCTCTAGCAATATATGAGCATCCTGCCCTCTCAGACAGACATGGTCCTCTCTCTGTTCAGACCACCTGCTCCTCACACCAGCTCCTGCCTCCAAACCTGTATTTGGATACTGAGAACCCTCTGCACGATGCACTGTCCTGCCACTTGTATGTCCTCACCAACCAGGCCATGCAAGAGAATAAGCACAAGCTTGCCAGAACCGCTGAAGCTTCAACTAACCTCTGGAAACTGCTTAATGCATAGTAAGTCTTCAAGACTGAGCAAGCAGCTTAGCAGGAAGCGATCTGAACTTACTTGACAGATCCTACAGGTCATAAGTTACTAATCTCTGCATATCAAAGAAGTGTTGCCCATTAAAGACTCCCCTTCCACTGGAGTGAGAACAGAAGTGAAATCAGGACAGGTAGCCTTGGCACCTGGAGAAACAGTGTAATGGGCAGAAAGGGCAGCGAGTGGCAGTTTTACTGTCCTGCTGGTTGAACTCCTGACAACTGAACCGTCCTCTCAGCTTCAGCTGCTGTGGCACACGTCAAGGATCCTCAGTGAGGGATATTAACGCAAACGAGATGGAGCACAACTCTAAATTTTAGTCTTCTTTCACAACCTTGGCTTTAATAATGCAGCTAAATACTTTGACATACATCCTGCTAAAATAGGTCTTTTTTTTCTCCCCTCCCCCCCCTTAAACTTGTCTGGTTTTGAAGCCATGGAAAATTCGTTGTCTCTCGAACCAAATATCCAACTGCAGTGGTGTGTGCCAGTACCCCAACACGTTTAGGCAACTGCCTTGTCCTTCTGTGAGGCTCAGCTGGGAAGCTGGGGTTTGAGAACAGGGACAGGGAAGGCTGCCAATGCTTGCGGGCAGGCACAGAGCAATGCCCCCCTCTTGCTGGGAAACGTCAGCAGAGGAACACCTCAGAGCAATATGCAGCTTGCTACGGACCCACTGAAAGTCAGGGTCATGCTAAAAAGTTGCTACATCCCAAATCCCTAAAACCATCCTGCTTTTCATATGACATTTGAACAGCAAAAGCTTTCCTGACTTGAGCGAATGCTAATGTTAATAAATTTGGCTGGTATTTAATTTCTTTAGTTAATCTTACTGAGATTTGTCTGTCCTGGAACACAGACTATTATTTTTGTCAAACTGAAGACTTACATAAACTGTGTTCCATTGGAAAGAAAGGGTAAATCTGAGTATCCAGCAGCATTAGAAAACCAGTCAGTGTTCCATTTAATTTTTCTAATTAAATCCACTGGAAAGGAATTGTTGTTCCAAAGATTTTTGGAACTGCTAAACGTATATCATGTAGCATTTGAACTGCCATACAGAAGATTGTAAAATTTACCACACAGAAGACCACAAAACATCTCAAACACTAACACAGATGATACTCGCTATCATTTGTAACTAATATGTTGTTAAAATATCGCTAATATTTTTAACAAAATAACACATCCAATGCTCATGTTTGGGGGTAAGATTTTGACAAACTTGCAAAAATGGAAGTTAAGCATAAATCCAACTCTATGGTGTTTCACAGATACAATTTACATTCCATGCTTTCAGGAAGGGGAGGTTCACTAATGATGCAAAAAGCCAAGGTACGCAAAAGGAGAGCATAAACCAATTTTAGAACATCTTTAAACCATAATTTTCCCAGCAAACACCCACTGCCCTTGATGCAGACAGTTACGTGGTGTCTATACTTTCACAACCATCGTTCACACCACACGATCAAAAATCCCAAGTTAATGCAAAAGTCCATAGGTAAGATATTCCAGTTCCTCACCTTCCCTCAATTTGAAGAAATCTGCAGGAGAATTTCAGATTAAAATCCAGAATTGCATCTGAGAATAGGTACACACAGAAGAGTTTACAAGCTATCCCTATTAGACTAGAGTTCTGAAATAGCAATCTATTTTTAAATAGATGACAATATTAAGCTTCTAGCCTTTCATTCACTGACTAATCTATCCTGCATTTGCTTAGTCTTCTACCCCTTTCTAGCAGCCTTCTGTCAACACAAGAAAAGGCAGCTGTCTGAGTGCAGTGAAACTCAAGGAAAGGGAAGAAACTCTCTAGATTCATTTTACTCTGTAAAGCGGGAAAAAAACAACAGGAAAACAATCGGTGGAACTAGCTCATAATTAGTGTAAGAAAAAGAAAGAAAAGAGAAAGAACATGTAGAGAGTCAAAATATTACGAATCTGTACTATAATGGTGGTAATTGCTTCAGCACAACAGATTTTTTTTTTTTCCATTTATGATTATAATTAAACTAGAAAATCTGTTGGGTGGGGGTTTTGCCAAGACACTTATAGAATGAAACTGCTGTTTAAGTGGCACGCAGATGAAATTATATGCTCACAGGATAACATACTGAAACAAAAAAACCCTGGCTTCAAAACCATGATGATGCTTTTGTATAAGACTCAAGGCAAAACATCACAGTGTCACTTGCAGTTTAAGTGACTGCACATTTGAAAATAAAAAGTTGTAAGACCTGCTAAGGTTTCTAGCATAGCTTTTGTGAATAGAGGAAAATGGGAGCAAGAGATGCAGATTCAGATTTTCCAAACTTAGCAGGCTAACACCATGAGGCCAGCAGGATGAAACAAGATGAGAAATGCTTAACATCGTCCTGAAATCCGAACGAAGTACAGCTGGCAGACTAGAAGGTCACATTCTCTCAGGTCGAGCTCTGTGACTTGGCCAGATGCTGGACAGGACGACAGCCTGGGCACGGCCAGAGCCTTTTATGGCAGTAAAAAGCCAGGTTCCCATGTGATGGATGCATCACCCCTGAGCTCAAAGGCACAGTGGCAACTCTTTTCCTGAGAAGGACACCCTTCCACCATCCTGATTATGAAAAAAAAAAATACACAGTGGAGAACTGTAAACTCAAGACCAAATTCTTCACAGCAGTTTATAAATAACAATACGTTGTTTTAGCACTACAGAATGATAGCAGAAGACAGGTCAGGAAATGAAAACGTGCAAAGACCTGCAGTATTTGTAGTAACAAATAGCTATGTTTACAGTTAAGAGGGGACTTTGACTTGTTTGATCTCTTATACCCTCAGTCTAGAAACCACGTTCCATCAGGACTCTGAAATCTCTCAGGCAGCAGATTCATGATCAGCACTTGAAGTGGGGTATTGGAAACAGTTCTTGGAAGCTGCTCAGAGTAGACTGTCTTTAATTTTGCCTGACGATGTACCGCATGTGAGCAGAGTCAACACTGCCTTCAGCTAGAACAGCCTGATTTACTGGCACTAAGCTTTTGAGCCTCTAACGTAAAGATTAACAGATTCTTTTGCCCCCTCCAAAGCTTGGTCTCTGACTGCATCTTCACCATTTACTCTCCTGTCTTTCCGTGGCCGTGGCATTTCTCAGTGCCACAACACTAAGTGAGGGAGAAAAAGACAGTAAATGCATGTCTCTTGCACCCCCTTTATAAAATTAACACTTAAATCCAGCTAATCTCGCCACTTAATCTGGTGACTACATGCAGTGCTCAACTGGTAAGAGATTGTTCTCATAACCTCTAACTATATGGTTGACATGAAGGAACAGTTTCTCATCCCTGTTTGCTGGATGAACTTCATCCTTTTTTGTCTCTCATTTTGAGATCTGGGGTTACCACTAATCACTCAAAAGGCCAAGATACAGTCACTTACCACAGTGATCATGGTAATACTCAACCCAAACCCCAGAGAGCTGTTATTCTGAAAGCCTGTTCCCATCTCAAAGCCAGCATCATGTAACCTGCACTCCCATATAGAATTCCAGAGTTTTTCATAGAAGTGATACAGAACTGAACATACAGGACATTTGTGGGCATTTTAAATCAACAGCAAAGCAAAAAGAAAACATCTTCTTCCATACTGTGCTCTTTCTGTTCATGAAAATAAAATTAGATATGCACATAGACTAATGTATTGTTCACTCTAGGCAATGTCACAGTTCCTGCTTACTGCCCCTCATGATGATACTCCTGATACTCCTTTAAGTTGTTTTTCATATTTTTGCTTTTAACAAAAGCACAGAACTACTTCTTGTATACACAGTTCACTTAAGATGCTCACACAGACTATGACAAAGTTTCATAAGCTCTGGGAACTGAACATGAAAGATTCCTGGAGGATCCAGGCTGCTAGCCTGATGGCTGAGATGCAAACGACGGAATCTCGTTGCTGATGAAGATGGAATCTGTTCACTCTTTCTACTTTATTACCTACATGGAATTTCTCATTATGTAAAGGAGTCTTGGCAATACATTTGTGTCATGGTTTAACCCCAGGCAGCAACTAGGACAACGTAGTTACTGGCCCACTCCTTGTGCCTTCCCTGCCCCGGTAGGATAGGGAAAAGAGGGAGAGAAGGAGGGGGAAAAAAACTCATGGTTTGAAATAAAGACAGTTTCATAGAACAGTAATGGAGGAGGAAGAAAATAATAACAATAGTAAATATAAAATACAACACAAGATGCTCTCACCACACGATGACTGATTGCCCAGCGCACCCAGAGCAGCACTTGCAGATCTCTGCCCCCCGGCCAAACCCCATTCATACACTGAGCATGATGTCTGTGGTTTAGAGTATTCCTCCAGCCAGCTTGTCCTGTCTATGCTCCCTCACAGATTCTATGAGAAGCTGAAAAAGTCCTTGACTAATGTAAATATCACTCAGCAACAACTAAAACAGTATGTGTGATCAACATTATTCTCATACTAAATCCAAACCACAGCAGCAACTAGGAAGAAAAATATTATATTTGCTAATTTTGAAATTCTTGTATTACAACAAAGTTTAAGACAGAATTCTGAACTTTCTTTGAAAGGTTCTACAACATTATTCAAGCAGATTAAAAACACATATAGTAGGACTTCTAATATGGGCTGGTGAAGCTCAGTTCTCTTCCTTCAGCCCATAAGAGAATTATTCCAGTTCTGACAAAGTTTTCTTTCAATTATTATTTCTGAGTAACTTAGATATTTTTATTCTAATTTCGGATATACTAATTCAAGGAAGACAGAAAAAATAGTGTAAACAGAAGCATTTTTTCATCATTCCTCAAGGATTTCACCAGATGACCTCGTGTTTGCACTCTCAGATTCAGATAAAAAACAACATCTTTTCAGCACGTCCACATCCCTTGTGTACTGAAATGCATTTGGCAATCCCTCTATCAGCAGAATTTGTTACACATAGTAGAATTATTGTAGGAGATGTAAAACGTGCCTACAAATACAAACAGCATCAGAGACCGAATCAGCTTTAAAATTCAGGAGGCCTTGGCAGCCAGTGCCCATTCACAGCATTGAAAACCTTTACATGCACCATGTTGCATTTACTGTTGGGATGACTAGCAGAGACCAAAACCAAATGTGAACTCCTAGTGCTAAAGCTGCCAAATTTAGGGATTCTTCTCAAAGCACTTCTGAAAGATAAAATTTCTGTAGAACTCTGTTGCCACTAATTGTCATTTCAGTATCAGCCAGCTGAAGCTCAGGTCCGTGGTTTAAAAAGACTCCAGTATGAGCAGGGAATTGACTCTCATTTTCATGCTGTAGCAGTCAAAAAACAGGGTCTTCTGTAACACCATTTTGTGTAGACCACCAGTCACAACACCGAGGTTGTTGCTGAGTGTGCAAGACTTCAAAGGCCAGACACATTTACTGAACACATTCTCCAAAACTAGCTCTGACTTTAAACTTTTCTCAGCGTTTCTCCTCACATTTGCAGGTAACTGTACTTGTCTCTAAGGTGACCCAAACGGTAACATCAAATACAAAGAAAGCCCTTCTCATTGAATACACACACATGTCAAAGAAACCTAGGCTCCTTCAGTGGAAAAAGTGAAACAAAAGCAGGGTCAGATGCAAGTGTGTGACCTCCAGGGTTCCCACTCAATTTTTTTTTTCCCTGTATTTCGCCCTTTTCTCTCTACAGCCCTGAATTCAACATTTCAATTTTACATCCTTCTGATCCCAAATTCAACTAAATCTTACAATATACCTATTGCACAAACACATATATATGCAGATACCTGCCACAGACTCACATGTGTGGTGTCTAAGGAAGAACACTAATCCCCAGAGAACTGTGGATGCCTGGAATCCCACTTCCCGCACTGTCTCTCACCACCACTGAAGCACCCGCTGTGGTTACTACAGGCTTTTCACTCCTGACAGACCACCAGTGCTTTTTCCTCACTTGCCTGAAGAGAGCAAAGCATGGAGTAGAGGTCAATGGAAACAGCTTCTCCCATTCACTCCCAGATGTTGTACAGCCAACAGCCACAGCACTTTCCAATTAAATACTGCTGTCACTGTGGGGCATCCCAGTTCAGCACAGCACATCCAAAGTCATCCAGTGTACTCATCCAGCCATGCAAACGCTCTTATTACTAAGAAGTTCTCAGATCACACTGAACAGAGGAAAAAGAACAAAGAAGAAAACAAGGAAACTGCCAAGACAGGCTTTTCTCTGAAGGAAACAATTTCTGAAACAATGCATGTGTTAAGGAGGCTGCTTTCTTACTGTGAGTTAGTGATGCATTTGCTCTACTTTTAAGTTTCATTGATTCCAGTAACATTTTCCTATGAATAGCATAAAAGCCAACATCCCAAAACAGTTTATTTTTTTTGTAAATATCCTGTATTGGTTCCTATGTCAGTTACATGGAGCTAACAAAAACAATTAATTTTCTTTAAAGAACCTGAAGTTATTCCACATCTGGACTAAAACAGCTTTCATATGTTTTTAAACAAAACCAACAGAACCCAGGTCAAATGAGCTATCATGAAGCAGCCTCATGACTGGAGCATCTACTCAGACTTTGGTGGTATTTGAATCCCTGTCCTAAACACTGAAGAAAGGTTTTGAACCCAGTCTTTTGCCATGGAGGAGAATGCTGTCACTGCTCAACTATCCTACAGCAAGCCTTGAAAACTGTAAGCACCATGAAAGCAAGTTCCTGGAGGGGTGAGAGGAGGACAACTTGACTAACTGTGATGCAGACCTGTGTAGCAATTTATACATAAAATTTACATACCAGATTATCTCCCCCGTCACATGAAGAAAAGTAAAAAAAGAGTTTCTCAGCACCAGGGTTATGGGAATAGCTCTATGCAAGATACCCAAATGAAGTAATGTGATCTTTAGCAAGAACTAAGTCTCAGCTACAATGCATTTGTTCTGATCATTGAGTACAGAAGTTTTGGCAACTCCGATCTACATTCAATATATTTTGCTTGATGACTAAATTTTCACGTGAAATGTAAGAGTAGTTTCTAGGTATCTCTTAGTTTCAGGCTTTTCATTTTATTGCCAAACATATTCTCAGGAGGCTGTGAAATCCTGGGTCACCGGAGACCAAGAACAGCAAAGAGGATGATACAATCCACATCTGGGAAAAAGGCCAAACCCAGCTCTTACTGATGCTCCAGCACTTTGATTCTAAAGGGAAAACTGCAACTTTTTTTTTTTTTTTTCTCCTTAGCAAGGTATCAGCTGTTTCAATTGTCATGAAGGAGCTAAAATGGGTCTGGGACAGAATAAAAGCAGGAGGTATTAAAAAACCCCAACCAAACTCAAGGAAAAATAAACAAGAATGCTTTGAGATAAAATAATTTTAAAACACCTTAATTGCTGATGCAAGTTGTCATTGTTAATTACAAGTGAAGTGCTGTCAAGGAAATCTGCTGCCCAAATGGAGCTGATTACACTTCAGATTAAGTTAAAAGTCAGTCATTGATAAGCTGCAGAAGAGCCAACACTTTGTGTTAGCACTACTTCTGAAATGCTTTCTTTTGATGTTTTTTCAAAAATCCGATCCTGCTAGAAGCTCAGCATTTTTCAAGATGTGGTGAATGTCCCCCGCCTCAGGAGAGCCCTCCCTGTGCACCCCCAGTCTCTAGATGACACCTGCAGAAATGCAGTCCTGGTGACAGATGCAGTTACAAGTCCTTAAGGACGAGAGTGCAGCTGCCCTCTCCCCTCGCTGCAGCAGCACAGATGAGGGAAGTCTGCACTGAATTTGATTCCTTCCAGGCAGAAGGACACAACACACAGAGCCACAAAAGGCTGCAGTGTTCCTGTTCAGTGCAGTGGTGGAGCTGGCCAAGGCACTCACGTGTAGACAAGCTATGGGCGAGGGCACAAGGGGCAAGCTGTCGGTAAATGCCCTGCGGCTTTTTCCAGGCGTTGCTTCAGGAGAGTGGAAAGCGTGACACACAGAGTGGCTGATCACTCATGGAAAACTCAGATCCCTGTGTCCCTCTGGCATGCTCTTTGCTAACTCAAAGAGCCTTCTTTGTGCACCGCTGGGAGTACACACTAGTGCTCAAAGAGATTTATGGCCTCGCTCATCCTGAGGTTGTGCTTTTCAAGTGGGGGCAGAATTGTGGAGCAGAGGCCTAAGCAAGAAGCAAGCATGGCACACAACGTTCGCTCTGAAGCTTTAGCTCCTTATCCAGACAACCTGCACACATTATTTGCACCTTTATTCTCTTGATAATGATGGCCTTTATGAAGATAATACCAAGGAGAAGCTACTAATATGGAAAATAGGAAACAACAGCTGATAGTGTGTTCACAAATCAACCTTCCAGACCATTAGAACCTTTGAAATGCTATTTTCATGGTGTTCCCAAAACTACACTCTAGTAAGACATATCAGAAATTCACATGTCAGAGCTACAAGCGGAGGATTAAAACAATTGTTTGAGAAATCTTTTCTCATTCCACACCATTCTTAGAAAAACATAAGATATTGTAAATCTAGAAACCAGAATTTAAGGGGAAACATCATACAATCTCATTGCTTCCCAACCCCCCTTCCCTCTGCCACTTAAGCTGGGTTAACGGCAATCACTTACAGCAGCACACACCTCAGGACATTTCCAAATGTCAAATACCAATTATATGCAAGAAAAACATGCATGCAAACACGACTATGTAAAGAATACCACCGCTTTGAAAATATAGAAAGTAACTAAATCATCAGTAAATACTGTTCTCCAAAAGAAGCACCACTTTAACTGTGTGATAAATAGTTGCCTGAGGAACAGATACCTCCCAATATGTTCCAATGAACCAACCCTGTAATTACATGCAGGCTTCTGGGCTGTGACATTTCGCAGCCCACCAGCATCCAAAAGGAAACAAAAGTGACAAAGAAGCAACAGCCTGGCGTTTTTTGACTTAAAAAATACTCAAATGATGAAACTATACAGCTGAATCCTATTTTGGACCTAAGTACTGGTGCTGGGAGAGCAAACACAGACCTGGTTACTATAGGCAGTGGCTGAGGGGAGGGGTCTAAGGGAACATCCAGAGATGATCCCCACCTGAGAGCACACCAGGCACCACTCCCAGCCCAGGGCTGCAGCTGCAACACTAAGAGGTGATTCCACCATATGGTGCAGGAGACCTGGGAGCAAAATGATGGACAATCTGTGAAAAAAAATGTACAATTATGGCATGATGAAGGTATAAACTATAAAGACAAAACAGCAGCAAGAGCAGGTTACAGATGAAAACCTGACACTAATGGCTGATAGCAGGAGGTTTTTTTGCACTCTACAAATCTAAACCAAGTACTTGATCAAGAATGTTTTCTTACACTTTGAGTTTAAACAAAAAATTAAAAATTACATTTAATAATGAAGTAATTGTTGGAAAATTAGTAAAATTAACATGGGTATGAGATCACAGAATCACAGAATATCGGGGGTTGGAAGGGATCATCTAGTCCAATCCCCCTGCCAGAGCAGGAACTCCTAGATCAGGTCACACAGGAACGCATCCAGTCGGGTTTTGAATATGTCCAGAGAAGGAGACTCCACAACCTCTCTGGGCAGCCCGTTCCCCTGTTCCCTCACCCTCACCATGAAGAAGATTTTCCTTATATTTAAGTGGAACCTCTTATGTTCCAGCTTGCACCCATTGCCCCTTGTCCTACCATTGCCCGTCACTGAGAAGAGCCTGGCTCCATCCTCCTGACACTCACCCTTTACATATTTATAGACATTAATGATCGGATCAGTCCATCCACATGCTTTGTGGGTGAAACAAACACAGGGTGGGCAAACACAGTGGGAAGAGCTGCCTCAGAAGACCAAAGGAGAGCAGTCCAAGGCCATCAGCACACACAGCAGCAGACACCCGAGGGAAGGTGGACGAGCAGGGGAAGAGGGAGAATTTTTAGGGTTTATCACCAGCCTGGGGCAACAAGCATATTAACTGTTTCATAATGTTCATTCCAGCTCCTCACACCAGCTCTTCTTCCACTGGATTTGGAAAAGCAAGGCTTTCCTGTTAAACGTGAGTGAAAATGAGCCACTGGGATTTAAACACTAATTACTCATTTTAAGTGTTACCTTTATTGATGTTGGTCAGTGATCAGCTCTCTCCTTTAGTGCAATTATGCCTCGCTTGGCCAAAGAAGTGAAACTTTAAGAGCACAGCCCCAGGCTCAGTTCTACAGCATAATTTTTGTACCTTCTGAATATCGGCCATGAGCTGGCAGAAGACTCTTCAAGTTGACTTCTGCAAAACCACGTTTCTAAATGAGGATTCTGTGCAACCTTTAACAAATAAGAAAAAAAAAAAAACTTAAATAACTGTTGTATATAAAAATGAAACTGAAAATGGAAAGCACTGGTGGATTCCTCCTCTGCAGCTCTTAGCCCAGTTTCATCCTGACCTTCTCAGAATTAACTCAATTCACAGTGGCCTGGCAGGGCAAAGAAGACAACTGCCAGTCCAATCACTTCCTGCAGGACTCAAAAAACCTGCTTCTTTCAACTGTGCTGTAGAGAAAACAGCATTATATATGGGCCTGTTGTGGAGGAGATCACCTTGCAGACATGAACTGGGTGTGATTACATTGACTTCATGAAAGCTTTCACAAACACTGAAGTTCACGAGCATGTCTCAGAAAACTGTAGGAAAAAATATGGAACAGATAACATAGTAATTGCAAAATAATAAAAGAGGGATTTATAACTGAGGATCAGTTCCAACCAAGCATAGTTCTCCTGAGTTGCTCAACGCCAGACAAGTTTTCAAACACAATCCAATCACCTTGCAGGAAATACATTTTCTAACTTCTTTCCAGATTAAACACTTTTTCATTTTGCAACAAAAGCTTTAAAAGTCTTGATAGTATCAACACTCATTGTTGCACAGTGTAATAACCAGATTATCTTAATAAGGAACTTAAGAGTCCTTAAACTTCTGGTTCAGTCTCAAAAACATAAATGACATAATAACTTAGACTGAAAATGATGACCTATTATAAACACCTGAAAAGTGTCGGGCTTGGGACACTGAGCCAAGCCAGACACTGCTATTACAGCAGCAAATTGCTTCACAGTTTAACACTGTGTCTTTCCCAGAAGATTGCAGGAGCATTGGGTTGGACTGCAGGCACTGTTCTGAGGGAAGGGAAAGGCGAGCATTTAAACCAGCTGTTATCAAGCAGCTCAATATTGACAATCTGATTTAGAAACTGGATTAAACTCTACCAATTAACACACTACTGTCCAGCTGCATGGATTTATGGTTGTCATGACAACCAGCAGAAAATGTATCCCACTAATTCTCTCCAAGCAGATCCATCTCTGTTCAGTATTAACAAGATTTATCGCTAGCACAGACATACTAACAGTGATTTCATTGCAGATACTGAGATTGGTATCATCTCTAACTCTTTCTGCATCTTAAAATACCAATTCACAACCAGAAGGAAATAGAGGTTCAGTTTATGAATGAATGCTGGAAGCAATCAAACATCCAGCATGTTTTCTGAATTTCTTAGAAAATATTAGCGTTTTCCAATTAATCTTCCAGGGTACTGAGTGTGTAAATATGTATTTATTTTATGAACATAATGAAGTTACTCTTATACTGTGTTTCCCACACTAGGCAAAGTACTCTCATATTTCAAGCAAGACACATGCTGATTTCTATTTTGGAGTCATCCTCTTGTTAACTTGTTTTCCTTGCTACGAGGAGGAGAGTCTTTGACTTTATGGTCCACATAAATGTCAGGAAAGAAAACCAGGAAGCTACACAGTGTTTTCAGTTCCGCTACTCTCTGCAGAATTGTTTATTCTGTGTAACAGTAGTAAAGTACAGAAATGGAAAAACAAATGGCAAAATAAAAGCCATTTACCTACTTTACAGAGACATTCAGAGGCTGAGCTAAATCATATTTGCCAAGTGCCCTAAAAGAGAGATGTCCATGCAGGAAGAACTTCCTTTTTGCAAACACAGAGTAGAGCCATCCTGAAGATTTTCTCAGTGTTAGTCAAGAGTTCCAAAGGTTGCAGTTTGTTCTCTGCCTCACAGTGAAAATCAAAAAGAGAAGCAAACACTATTGACTTATAGGGCTCTAGAAGAACACTGGAGGCAAAGACTGGCCATGCAAAAATTGTGTGGTGTTCCCAGATGTAAGGAGATAATCCCATCACTTGCCAGTACAGTTCAGTATGTGTTCTGTTCCACACTCCAGTGTAACTTCACCTCCAGAAAAAAAAAATAAAAGAGCAAAAGCCCCAAATCCTCCTTGCAAAGAGCACCTTTTGAACATGTATTTTACAACCACCTCTGTCACATGTGCTTTCCCCAGGCAAAGCACTACAGCTGCTATGATGCCATACCTGCTTGGGTCAGCGCTCTGTATCTGGTGAAGAGGGAACCTGCAACACCTCCAGCCCAAAGAGCTTGGAACCTGCAACACCTCCAAAGAGGGAACCTGCAACACCTCCACTTCTCATCTCATGTCCTGAGTTGGGAAGTCCAGAAAATCCTCCCATGAAGTTCAACCTACATGATCCAAAGAAAAATCCTTTTTAGAAAAAGCCTAATTGATCAGTGTATTGTAATGGTGCTACAATCACAGAATCACAGTCACAGAATGACAGGGGTTGGAAGGAACCTTTGGAGATCACCTGGTCCAACCCTGCCTGCCAAAGCAGGTTCACCTACAGCAGGTTCACGGAATCATGTCCAGGCAGATTTTGAGTATCTCTAGAGAAAGAGACTCCTCAGCATCCCTGGGCAGCCTGTTCTAGCGCTCTGTTACTCTCAAAGAAGTTTTTTGTCATGAGGTGGAATCTCCTCTGTTCCAGTGTGTGTCCACTGTCCCTTGTCCTGTTACCGGGCCTCAGTCAGAAGAGCCTGACCCCATCCTCTTGGCACCTGCCTTTTAGATATTTATAAGCATTTATGAGATCCCCTCACAATTTGCTCTTCTCCAGGTTTCTCAGCTTTTCCTCATAAGAGAGTGCTCCAGTCCCTTTATCATCTTTGTAGCCCTCTGCTGGATCTCTTCAGTAGTTACTTGTCTTTCTTGAACGGGGGAAGGGAGCTCAGAATTGGACACAGCACTCCAGGTGAGGCCTCACTAGGACAGAGGAGGATGCCCTCCCTCAACCTGCTGGCCACGCTCGTTTTAACGCACCCCAGGAGACAATTTGCCTTCTTGGCCACAAGGGCACATTGCTGCCTCATGGGCAACTTGTCCACCAGGACTCCCAAGTCTCTCTCTGCAGCGCTGCTTTCCAGCAGGTCAGCCCCCAACCTGTGCTGGTGATAGGGTTTATTCTCCCCCAGGTGCAGGACCCTACATTTGCCCTTGTTGAACTTCATTAGGTTCCTGCCTGCCCAACCCTCCAGCCTGTCCAGGTCTCTCTGTATGGTGGACAATATCCCTCCCAGCCACCACTCTCAGTTTTGTATCATCAGCACATTTGCTGAGGGTACACCCTGTCCCCTTATCCAGGCCATTGATGGATATGTTGAACAAGACCAGACCCAGCACTGACCCCTGTAGACCACCACTAGCTACAGGCCTCCAACTGTGCCCTGTGCCACCAATCACAAACCTCTGAGCTCTGAACAACCAATCCTTTTCCAGGCGACTNAACGCACCCCAGGAGACAATTTGCCTTCTTGGCCACAAGGGCACATTGCTGCCTCATGGGCAACTTGTCCACCAGGACTCCCAAGTCTCTCTCTGCAGCGCTGCTTTCCAGCAGGTCAGCCCCCAACCTGTGCTGGTGATAGGGTTTATTCTCCCCCAGGTGCAGGACCCTACATTTGCCCTTGTTGAACTTCATTAGGTTCCTGCCTGCCCAACCCTCCAGCCTGTCCAGGTCTCTCTGTATGGTGGACAATATCCCTCCCAGCCACCACTCTCAGTTTTGTATCATCAGCACATTTGCTGAGGGTACACCCTGTCCCCTTATCCAGGCCATTGATGGATATGTTGAACAAGACCAGACCCAGCACTGACCCCTGTAGACCACCACTAGCTACAGGCCTCCAACTGTGCCCTGTGCCACCAATCACAAACCTCTGAGCTCTGAACAACCAATTCTTTTCCAGGCGACTTAATTGCCTTCAAAACAGAATCACTAGATCAGAACATGCTATAATTCATTACTTATAATTGCAGTAGTGCAGGCCCTGTATTAGTTTACCAGATTGAGTACTTTCATATGACAAAGCTAAGGATCCCACAACTGGACAATGTATTTTTAAATATCCCAGAAGCTGCAATTTTTAAACCAACACTCAAAAGATACCAAAGAAGTAACTAAGAATAATAAAACTGGCATATTCAGATATCTCAACTCCTAATTCCCAAACAGACCAACTGTCTAGAACTAACTAAAATCCTGACTTCTGTTTGTGGTATAGGATGGTATTTAGAAAAGAAGTATCAGTTGAAGTAAAGGCACCAGAAGATGGATGATAATAATTAAACGGTCAGACAAAATAAACTCAACCAAAATCATTCACTCATTTACAGCCATGGGATTGTTCAGCCCCTGGAACAGCTTTAGATCTGAGAAAATATCTAAAAAGAAATTATTCAGTGCAAGAATTAATACTATATATGTAATTGCACACCCATGTTGATAGTTAATTCAGGTTTTTATACACACGAACACACTTCTCGCCCTGAAAATGAGTATCAGTTCTCAAGTTTCCCTCCTGAGCTGTTGCTTGTAAGCAAGCTGTAACACATGTGCACCCATGATGTCAACAAAACTGTTTGGTGCGAATCAACTGAAATGTCTATTTACATCCTGAGAAGATGTAAATGAGACTAATCTCTTGTTGACACCCGCTGTTAGGTGTTTGACAGTAAAGTGACAGCCCCTCTAAAGCCATGCAAACAGATTACACCATATAAGGAATAATGTCCCAACCCAGAAATCACTGAAGCATGTCCTGGCTCCCTTCCGTGGTATTAGGTACCTGACCGCCGGCTGCACGGGGCCCCGCCGCCCCTTCCTGCCGCCCAGCCCCGCACCGCGGGCCTCAGCGCCGCCGCCGCCGCCCCTGCCTGTCGCCCGCCATTTGCTCCTGTCAGGCAGCCCGCCATTTGCCCGCCTCTCTCCCCTCCCGCGGCGGGGACGGACCTTCCTCCCGCCACGGCGACCCTTGGGAGAGGGGGCTCTTGGCGACCTGGCTGAGGGGGACGGTGGCCACGGCCGAGGGGGTACGTGGCGGCTGCGCTGGGCTGAGAGGGCCGGTAGTCCCTGCGGAGGAGGTGTGTGGCGGCTGCCCTGCACTGACGGGCCGCCTTTGCCGACGAACCTTGGACAGCTCCGGCGGTGGCGCCCCCGGAGGTCGGGCATAGGCCTCCCTCCCCATCACCGGGTACTCCTGTCACCGCACTGGAGACCCGCACCCTGGGAGCCTGTACCCCACTTCCTGGCTTCAGGCCTTTTAACGGTACAAATTATTTTCTCAAAAGGCCACCCAGACCTCACTGAAAGGAAGGGGTGCCAGCAGAGATGGCTATGGATGTCAAGGCCTTGCTTTGAAGAAAAAACCCATGGGGCAGAAATCACCATGGTGCCGCACATTGCCCACCCTGAGCACTGTCAGGGATACGGATGCGTTCATGGAACTGGGCACAGCCACAGCTGAAGCTGGACTAGATTTGAGCTGGCGAGTGGGGACAGGGCTCCAGTTTCTTCTGGGCCTGCCCTAGCTGTCAGTCATTTGACAAAGCTAAAAGTGGTTTCATTTTCAAATCACTTGCTAGCAGCAAACCTACAGTTTAAGAACAGTTGCTGGGAACAGCAACAACAACAAAATCTAACTGCATGGTAAATTCTCATGATAGTCCCTACAGAAGAGATTCCTCAAGGCTTAAAAAAAAGCAACCGAATTAAACATCTATTATAATTTTTTTTTTCTCATTGGAAATAATGAGTTACAGAATTTGTATAATTACAATATTCTGCAAAAATAGCTATTTAAAATTTCCATTATGGGCGGGTGAAACAAAGCAGAGGCTGCATGATCCTCCTTTAGTGACCATTTCACACAGGACTGACATCTGATTTCATCCTCACACACCTGCAGATAAAACATGTTTCGGCTCAGGAAGACTATTTAAAGAAAAAAAATAAGTAGGGGTAGCTAGCCCTTTTTTATATTGCCTGAATAACCCAGTGTTTCTTGAACTACTGATCAGCTTCCTTTCTCCTCCCTGCTCCACTTCCAGAAATAGTTTATGACCTCCCATGAATATTACATATAAATCTAAAACTCCATCTCTAACCTCCATCTCAATACTCAATTTTATTTTGTACCCAGATTCACTTCATAGGTTTTGTTCATTCCCAGTTTTCCATTTATCACTGCCTAGGCACTGCTGCCTTACCTTATTAGTTTCATTTGGTATAAATTCAAGCACTCACCCCATATGCTACCATACTGCAAGCTATAGACTAGTCTTCGCATAACATAGGGCTCTGGGACCAGCAGTATAAACGCTTTTAGAAGGAAAACTCTTCTGATGGTGCACCAATAATAAAGGCTTTGGGAGAGGCCTGTGAGTCTATACAGACATCTGGGGCCAAGAGAGGACGATGGCAAGGTGGCTGTTCCAGGCAGCAGCCAGAGCTCCGAGTTCCCCATCTATCTTCCTTCCCCCAGTATTGGCTGTTGCAGTAAGGAGGCATGAGGGGCTCCATAGGTGGGAGCAATTTGGGTTTCACACATTTGGGAAGGGAATTATAGGGAAGAGGCAGTAGCAAAGGCAAAGGCTCTCCAGTGGAGTTACTGCTTGAGGAGACCCTTCCACCCTCTCCCTCTGGAGGAAGGAGGGATTGCTCATGGTCCCACCATACACCTGCTCAGGATCAGCAGGAGTCTGGATGGGGCATCACTGGGTGCAACAACAGAGCATTGTTTCTGCCCTACCAAATTAATGAATTGTTGCTGAAAAAGGGAGATCAAACAGAATAAACAGCCCAGCTGTGCTTACCAAACTGCGTCCCTGCTATCAGTACCATGTGCCTGCTCAATTTATGTGGGACTTGGATTACCTAGAAGTTAGTTTCATTGGTTAGACACACAGCCAGATTGTTCCTTTAATTTCACACATACAGACCTTGTGTCTATATGCAAATACCTAAAGTAGTTGCACAGCTAAGCAAGCAGGTCTGTTCCCTCCATGCTGTCAAAAGTGAGCTTCTTAGCAGAAGCCAGGTATAAATACAATACCCAACTTTTACTTACATTATTATCATGGGGCCACATTCTTCACTTTGCACTGTATTTTATCACATATTACTCACACCTCAGAAAAGACAAAACATCATAAAAGAAGAAAGCAAGCTACATTAATCAAATTTTTTGAAATTTTAATTGAGATCCATGTTTGTTTTGCAACAGTTTCTCGAAGGCTATGATAAAACACAAGAATCATTTTGAATGAGACTAAATAAAAGCACAAATCCCAGGAAAAAATTCTGCATTTGGAGAAGACTGAATAGAAAAGCCTGATTTTTAACTAAGATCTACAAGATTACCAAAAGCATTAGGGAACATCTTTGCAAAAACTCCTTGCAGTTAAGGCCTTGGAAATTTTTCAGAAGTGTGGAGAACTCTGATCTCAATTGAAAATTAAAAGTCCTTAGCATCCTTGAACATAGAGCTAGACAATTATTTTCTAAACAAGTCTAACTTTACTGTAAAGAGCTATTAATTTTATCAAAAATGAGATTGATTCTTACCACTGAGAGCTGGCTCTGTAACTGCTGCTCACTCAGTTGTTCCTAATTTATTGGAAGAAGCAAATAATGCAATATTTCATGGCTGGTATTGTTTTATTGTCTAATATTGTTTAAAATATTTACAGTCCTACTTTTCAATCCACAGTATAGCACTCATACCTATGGCTTTTACTTTTATGTTTAGCACATCTTTGTGCTAAGTGTCAATGTGTTTAAAAAAAAACAGGAACTTGATACCATATAGACAAGTCTCCTAAATATTTATGTTTAAACATATTCATTTTCCAAAACGACAATTTATAAAAGAAGAGTCTGCTGGTAGCTTCCTTCCAGCTCATGTTTACCACAGATTGGACTGAGCTTCTATTTTTTAAAATGTTCCTTTTAGAGTGTCCTGCTGCCTCCACACGGAATCTGTTTCCTTGCTCAGCCCCCTGTCTTTAAATTTAATGCAAAAAAAAAAAAAAAAAANTACCATATTACTTATCCTGGTTTAAAAAAAAAAAATTAAAAAAATCAGTAGCTGAAAGTTTTAAGCAAAAACATAAAGCACTATAACATTACCTACATTGCCTTTTACTGAACTAGGATCTTGAACACTCTAGGAACTTCGTGGAAATTTAACCAGTCAGTGGTGAAAAGGCACATGATTTTTGTGCTCAGGGCCTCCAGCAACAAATGTTTTATCCCCATTTTAAAAGTCAGGGAGCACTATTCAGACACAGCAAACACTCTGATCGGAAAATTCACAAGTATCCAATTGCCACTTACAACAGAGCCCACCAGATTTTACTGATTCTTCTGCTAGAGACATTCTGCAATTCTGTAACAAGAATTTGCTTCCATTGCAAGTGGAAAAGAGATGAAGTTACCCCTACATACACCCAGGGATGGTGTAACAATGATACGAGCTATTCAGTATTAATATCCTCACAGAGCTCTCCCCGTCTGCTGTAGTTTCTGTTCCATAATATAACTTTCCCATTCATGTAATTTTTCACATATGAGAGAAGTTTAGTTATACATGAAGAAAGCTAATTTTGGTCCACTTGTCCAGCTTCCTAAGGACATACTGGAAAGCATATTGGAAAGGTGACCACTCACAGTTCAAAACCCAATGTAAAAGTTAACAAAAATAATTTGGTATTTCATTCTTGAACCTGCAGTGTCATTGTTTGTTCTAGCCATCCATCTTTTCATTCTGCGTGACCACTAATTGTTGAGTTTTTAGGTCTTCAGGTTGATCGTGATCTTCCTTATTGGCATCGTCTACTTGATTAGGTTCTTTTTCTTCTGCTCCGCTTTGATCAACACCCGCATATTCTACTTGTTCAAGGCCTGTTCCATCTATGAGTTCCGCCTGAACTTCTTCCATCTGTATTTGATTTACATGCTCAACATGTAACTGCTCCACGTGAACTTCAGCACCTTGTTCAGTCTGAATGTGTTCAACTTCCAAGTAGCTGATCTGCACCTGTTCTTGCAGTTCATCTATCTGCGTGCCTTTCACTTGATTGTCCTGTATGAGATCCTGGTGCATCTGTTCCACAGTTACCTGTGCAGGATCCACTTGTACCTGAATTACTGGTAGGACATGGACTTGCTCCACTTGTTTTATTATAGTCATTGATGCTACTGATTCAGCTTCCACTGGAAGAACTTCTGTCACTAGTCGTTCTGAAATATTGTGCATATCTTTGAGATGCCTTCTCAGCTCACTGCCCTGCATAAACCACAAATCACATAAGGTACAGTGGTTGGGTTTGTCACCGGTGTGTATTACCAAGTGATCTTTAAATTGATCCCAGCTGTTAAACACACTATTGCAAACCTGAAACAAAAGATACAATATATTAAACAGTGCCAACAGAAATGTGACAAAGTAGAGCACCTATTTCAGATCATGGCTTCACATAAATAGTGTAGCTTCTTGCTACTTGGATTAAGAAAACATACATTAGAGGTAAAAGCTGGGAAGTCAGCTTCAGATGAGCAGAAGACCTGGCATTATTTAAGAACCAGTGTGCTGCTTTGAGTTGTGCATTCACAGGATACCTACAAAATTTATGAGTCAGTACAGCATTTGAAAGTTTTCTTATTTTAACATTATGTGAAATTCACATACAGTATCATGCCCCAATACATGTCTGGTGCTAGGGTTTTGGGTGGAAAGCTATTTGTGTAATAACGCTGTGCAATGAAAGTGTGATACAGACTGTCCTTTAACTGACGTCCTAGATGCAGTACCACTAGCCAACTTTTCCTTATCAGCCTGCATTTATTTGCTCATCGCATCATGAGGTTTAACTGGTTAGACTTTTGCCTTTTCAAAAAAACACGTGAGTGATTTCAGCAGGTGAAATCCTCTTAAAACTGCATTCCTTTAATTCTCTTCCAGATGGAAGTACTGCCTCAACTACAGACATGCTATTTTCTCAGGACACCTGAGCACCAAGGCTTGGGTAAAGAAATAGGCTCAGCATCTTTGTCAAAATTACTTAGTCATACATAAAGGTACTGACTATTGGTAGTGCCCAAGCATGTAATTATCGTTCCTGCCACAGGGAGCCTAATTCAGTACTTGATGCGTACACTGAAGAGCACCAAAACCTCTCAAAGAACTACGATTTTCTTTTCTGCTCTCTGTTCAGTAAGTCAATATTTATTTATTGAACACTATTCACACTTAGTTCTAAAGAGAGAAAAATGCAAGAAAAAATTATCCAAGAATTGTGGTAGTTTCCATGGGCTGAAGAAACGCTAATCCACATTCACAACATCTGTGAAAGCGTGTGGTATCAATTTAGGAAGAGAAAGCTATGACACCAAGCCATTAGACCGGAGGGTCACAAAGACAAAACTGTATGTTCCATGAAGCTATTAGGTACAACTTTGAGTTGAACAGTAATTCTGGCATTCAGAACAAACTTATTTTTAAGACAAAGGTATGCTCCCAAGCATTAACTTCAGACCAACATAACAACTAAATGATGCAAGAGCACCTATGAACCTTCTGATTAATTGAATTGATTAGCAACACAAAATTAATTAATCTCATGCAGTATTCAATGCTTTCTGTGAATAAGATCACTCTCTCTTTTGGAACAAATACAGCTGATATACAGCAGTTTTCTTCACTACAAAACCCAATTTAACCTCATACCACAGCCATTCTGTGAACTGAGTAAGGTGAGAGACTTCAGGGAAAAACAGAGAGAGAGAAAGGAGAAAGCTGGGGTGGGAAGGGAGGGGGGAGAGAGAAAGAGACAAAGGGACAAAGAGAGAGAAAGAGGAAAAAGGGAGAGAAAAGGAGGGGAGAGAGGGAAAAAGAGTGAAGCGAAAGAGTGAGTGTGGAAGAACAAGAGAAAGAGAAGGGGCCAGAGAGGAAGAGCACATGAGAAGTAACTGTGTTCTTATTTGAGACGTCACAGTAGTGGGGTGGTGAAATGGCAAATACAAATGCTATGACCAACCTCAGCTCCTATATTTTCTAGCTTTNAACGCAGATGAACACTTACACACCATTAAGAATCTCTGTGTATAAGTATTATGAGGCTCCCTACTGGTAATTCTGTATTTTAAATGGAACTACTTAGATATAAGAATTTACCTGCAAGTTGTGGTTGAATGCAACCCTTGTATTTATTTTACTTAAAGTAGCTCTTGGAGACATACGCCCACTCTTGCTGCCTTTCCTGCTCAGTACTCCCACACAGCCTCAGCACAGGAAGGAGGTACCCAGCCTCAGACTCTAACTTCTGTNACCTATGAACCTTCTGATTAATTGAATTGATTAGCAACACAAAATTAATTAATCTCATGCAGTATTCAATGCTTTCTGTGAATAAGATCACTCTCTCTTTTGGAACAAATACAGCTGATATACAGCAGTTTTCTTCACTACAAAACCCAATTTAACCTCATACCACAGCCATTCTGTGAACTGAGTAAGGTGAGAGACTTCAGGGAAAAACAGAGAGAGAGAAAGGAGAAAGCTGGGGTGGGAAGGGAGGGGGGAGAGAGAAAGAGACAAAGGGACAAAGAGAGAGAAAGAGGAAAAAGGGAGAGAAAAGGAGGGGAGAGAGGGAAAAAGAGTGAAGCGAAAGAGTGAGTGTGGAAGAACAAGAGAAAGAGAAGGGGCCAGAGAGGAAGAGCACATGAGAAGTAACTGTGTTCTTATTTGAGACGTCACAGTAGTGGGGTGGTGAAATGGCAAATACAAATGCTATGACCAACCTCAGCTCCTATATTTTCTAGCTTTTCAGAATCAGCTTTTAAAAGGTAAGTAAGACTCATCTGAACAGATTTTCAATTGTTATGTAGTGACCAAGTATCATAGCTATCCATCCTCAGCATTTATATTTGCTCAGAAGACATTACAGATTGTTATCATAAATTGGAATGACTTTCCAGACAAAGTCAATATACTGGGTGTCAAACAGATGAAGAAGAATAAAATAGGAANAACACTTACACACCATTAAGAATCTCTGTGTATAAGTATTATGAGGCTCCCTACTGGTAATTCTGTATTTTAAATGGAACTACTTAGATATAAGAATTTACCTGCAAGTTGTGGTTGAATGCAACCCTTGTATTTATTTTACTTAAAGTAGCTCTTGGAGACATACGCCCACTCTTGCTGCCTTTCCTGCTCAGTACTCCCACACAGCCTCAGCACAGGAAGGAGGTACCCAGCCTCAGACTCTAACTTCTGTCACCCACCTGACATTCATACAGCTTCTTCCTCCCCTTTTTGGCTCCAGCTCCAGACTGACAGGCCGTCAGGTGACATTTGAGCGTGCTATTCCTAGCAAAACGTTCATGGCAGTTTGGACATTCAAACGGTTTTTCACCTGTTAAGACAGATACAGGGACTTGTTAAGTGTATAAAACCAGTCAGTTTTCTGTCAGCTCTCTCTTCTTCCCGTCTTTCGCTATTGTTTACATTGATAAATAATGCTGTAAAGATGTGGCCAACTGGATTATTCTACAGAAGAAGAGAAAGATATGGCATGTAAACTTTATTTATCTAAGTAAATAGGCAAAAACCTAATATGGAGTCATAATTCTCATTTAGAAAAAAAAAGTAACAATTACTAGTGCCATTTAGACTACACTTAAGTTTTTATGGAAATTAGATTACTATTCTGACAAAATACCTTTGTGAAGTTGCAGCTATCTCTTTCTTTTTGTCTGATAATATTTACAATTAAAGAATGAACATTAGTAAATGTATGACGGAACACATAAAAGGAGTACTTATTTAAGTACAAAATTTTATTTTCAAGCACATTAACAGCTTGTGGTTGAGAGCTCCAGAAAAAGAAGTTGGCACGGAATGACCATGAAATAACAAACAAACACCCCCTTGTGTCCTCCCCTGCCCCCCCAAAATCCAGTGAAGAGAAAGCACAGAGGGACAAAAATGGATGCAAGGAAGATAAAAGTTCCTTTCACTTAATTTCAGACCTGGTACCACATACAGAAGCCAGCTAAGGACAACAATAGCAGAGGCTGAAAACATGTCCTTCATTTCCTCTTCTTCATCCAAAGTAGTATATGGTTATTACTGTCATCAAGTAGTAACAAAGAACAATTTGTGTCTCTGTTTACTAATTCCGTCACGCACAAACACAATGAAATTCAAGGAAATTAAGTACAAAATTAAGTACAAAAAGTACAAGGAAATTGAAGTACAAAAAGTTAGGAACAGTGCGCTTCTTCTGCAAGTCTGATAATTAATCTGTGGAGGTACTGACACCAACATCGCTAGTGAAACAAACATCTTAATGAACTCCAAAAGAGGCTGAGACATTTTCAGTAAATAACATAAGAATCTGCCCTAGCTAGTTTGAATGCCTGCATTTTCAGGAATGCAGTAGATATTGACTGTTGAGATGGAAAGCCAATAAACCTCTATTTTCAGAAATAAAGATACTCAGAAATTCCTAATTAACTTTTCAAAATAAATCCACAAGTAGCCTATAATTCTCACTTATATATGTAAAGGCTACAGGAAAATATTAAATGGTGGGAACATTCACCTTAATGGTTCCAAAATGCTACGGTTTTGGAGACTGCTGTACAGTTAATGCAGAGGATGCTGAACTGCCATAAATCTTGCAGGTCAAAATTCAGGGACTTTGCCCAAGCAACCAGTGGACACCACAGAGCAAAACTCACCCCACAGACCTTCACCTGCCCTGTGACCTGGCCACATTTAAATAGTTACTGGGAGCAAGACACCAGTCAGGGACAGATTTATTCTATTCTTACTCAGATTCTTCAGTCTTCTCCAGCTTATTCTGATGAGAATGTCTGGAAGTGACAATTCAAAGATAACATCAGCCCAAAGTCCTAAAGTCCTAAAGACATTGCCTGACTTCTTGCAGAGTGCAAACCAGCACCATGAGCTGGGGAGCTCCAGCCACAGCAGTGATGGAAAACACAGACAGAATGCCAGGTGTATCTTCTTTGATAAACACACCAGCAAGCTGGAGGCTAAACTCCTCTGCTAAAGGTGACAACTTGCTTCTCCACCTGGTGTGTCATCCAACTATGCGCTTAGTTTCATGTAAGTGAGATTTTACAAAGAGGGAGAGTTTTGGCCTCATCTTTTTCTTCCGTTGTAAGAGTAGATGAGATTTCACTTGCCAGTTGTAACTCACCGGACAGAATTTCTTGCCGGAGACAGTCCAATATCGTGCCAGTCCTTTATAATCTGACAGTCATGGGAAGGAGACTACCCCAAATAAATATTTTCAACCCAAAGAAATTCATAACTAATACAGTGACTTTTATGTGCCTAATATGTAAGAAATACCAGGGAATTCAACCATAACCATAAAACTACCATATCATTATGTAGATTTGGACTAGAGAGAAACAGTAAACCTAGTCATCACTTTTTTTTCCCCACGTACACACCAAGATAGGCATTTATTAAATTAACTTCTTGGGATTATTTATTCAAGGTATGTAAATAGAGTCCATTTATTGGCTCCTATGGAAGATGTTATTTGCAATTCAAAGTACACTTCATGTAAAACATATTTCAGATTTACCAAGAATGGCAAAGACCTTGATTATTTTATACCTGGAGGTCTGAATAAAATTACTTCAGTTACAAGTTTTTCAGACAAGGGCAGATTAGTTTAGCGGCTTGGAGCACATCACAATGCCTTCATTTCCACCTTTGCTCATGTGAGCATACACACACTCTCCGTAAGAGGACAACAAAAGAAAAAATAATGAAGAATGTCTAATCTTGAGAAATATTCAGCAGTCCAAATTCCCAGTAAAGTCAGAGGGAATGACAGCTGTTCAGTGTCTGATTCTGCTAGGGGATATAAGATTTGCAAAACAGCATAATGAAAGGAGTAGCTTCATTCTAAGATTGATTTCTGTATGAGGAAATCCCTCTTCTTGTGTAAGACACATTAGAGCTATTGAATTCAATAGATATTCATTACTTCAGTGCAGCCTCGCAGAATTTCTGCCATGCGCAGTACTTAACAACTGGCAAGTGAAGTCTCCACTGTCATAAAGAGGAAGTAAATAATAATCAGATCAGAACAAACCTCCTCCCTCTACAGATTCTGGATATTACTTTATGACATGTATGATATGCAAGACATTCCTGGGGTATTTTTTCAGAGACGTAGAAGCTTCTTAAGGTAGTGCACGCATGAGTGAGAAAGAAACTGCATGGATCTCCTTCCTTTCTCTTATTGATACAAAGGTAACAGCCACTGGTAATGTCCAATTCCTACATCACAAAGGATTGACAAGATCTCTAGTTCTGCCCCAGTTGCTATTTTCATGTTACTGCTACTCTTCTTGTGATCAAGTAGTAACAGGATCAAATGCTTTACAGGACATTTTGTCCCAGGCCTTTTAATTTCATTTTAGTATTCAACCAGTGCCAGGCAGAATTCAGAATTTAGCCTTTGGCTGAATGAGATTTTTCCCACTGACCTTAGAAGCCCCCAGTTAAATGTAGTATATGTTTTAATTTTAAGATAAAGGATTTTGCAAATGCTAAACTAATTAGATTCCGTATGTTATACTTGTATCAATACATAATTAGAAAGCAGTCTGTACCTCCCGTGATATGCTAAGTTGCTTTGTCCCCAAAATCCTTCATCACAACAGCAACCATGTATTGTGGTATTTGGGTTACTCTGTTAATCTGCCACAAACTTTTCTCTGAAAATCTGCCACTACTTGTGTTAAGTAGTTTGTATTTGGATTGCTCATAATGGAGAAACACTCCCTGCTTAATATAGAATAAGGACTTGCCAATTACTGTTTATAAATGGAACTTTTAAGGGGCTATTTGGAATAGACTGGACAGTGTTGTATGTCAACACTCAGAAGTCTCATACACAAATATATTAGAATTAAAAGGTTTTAACAACAATAAGAAGCTGTGAAAGAAACAGGACTGCTACCCTCCATTAAATTCTTATTGACAACTCATGACTGGCATCTTCAACAAAAGCATCTGGAAGATCAGGACCACATCTATTTTACATTCAGAGTTACTCATATAATGCTCGGTATCTGTTCAAACAGTAGACTTTTTAGTGGGGTGAAGAAGTAGCATCTTAACCTCTCATGTTATAAAGAAGAAAGAAGGAGTACAAGTCATTTTGTACTCAAAAGATGCTACCCAGATTTCAGAGACTGATTTCTCAGTAAAAAAAAAATGCACTATAGTCACCAGACATGTTTTGCTGCATTAATTAACAAAGAACAATCAAATCACAGATAAGATGTCAAGAGCAAGGGTGAAACTCACCAAACAAGAATAATTCTTTGGGGCTATTGTACGCCTAATGGATTAATAAGCATTCACTCAGAAGTTCTGTTATATAAAAGAAACCTTCTGAACTGTATTCCACTGAGAAGCTCACAGTTCAGATCATATTTCAACAGAAATACTAACTAGTAGGATTGTGAAAATAGGAGTAGCTTGTCAGTTTCGTACTTTTGAAGAAGGGAACATACTTTAAGAAATTATTTTGAAAAAAAGTTTCAGTTGGAATAGACTTGAGAGAGAAGCTTCATTAGTACTTTCTGGGTTTAGGTGACTATTTTTAACCACTTCAATCCCTCAAAATTGTACATCAAGTGAAAACAAAACAAACGAATAAACAAAAAGACATTTTGGTTGTAACTAGAAGCCAAGTATTTCTAGCACTCAGAACTTGTGCTCTCTTCCGCATATTCTCTATTTCCCCTAAACATGCAAAAACCCAAAACAGCAGAGTCAAGGCCGCAAGGACCGGACTATAGCAGTACTCTTACCTGTGTGCTTCCGGAGGTGCTCTTTGAAATGCCCAAAGTGGTCAAACTGCTTATCGCAGTACTGGCATATATGTATTTTCTTGCCAGGTCTTTGCTTCTTGCTGACACCACCTTCATCAAGGTGGTAACAGGTGAGGTGCTGTTTCAAAGCACTCTCTCGTAGGTACCTTTTATTGCATATGTCACACTTGTAACTCTCTGTAGAGTGTGTTTTCATGTGTTCCTTAAAATGGTAAAATAATTTAAACGAACGGTTACATTTCTCACAGTGGAATAAATTGTTCATGTGTGACAGCTGAAGTTCCACAATTTCAATACCTTCTACCTGTTTGCATGAGGGATCAGTTGCACTATCACCTTCTTCTTGGATCTGGCATTTTCTCTCTCCCTGACGATATTTGCTGGTGATATCTGCCAAAAGAGCCAAAGCAGATTCATCTGATGTACCCGTTGTCTGGATGTACTTTATGGATTGCTCTGCAGAAGCTNAGTATTTCTAGCACTCAGAACTTGTGCTCTCTTCCGCATATTCTCTATTTCCCCTAAACATGCAAAAACCCAAAACAGCAGAGTCAAGGCCGCAAGGACCGGACTATAGCAGTACTCTTACCTGTGTGCTTCCGGAGGTGCTCTTTGAAATGCCCAAAGTGGTCAAACTGCTTATCGCAGTACTGGCATATATGTATTTTCTTGCCAGGTCTTTGCTTCTTGCTGACACCACCTTCATCAAGGTGGTAACAGGTGAGGTGCTGTTTCAAAGCACTCTCTCGTAGGTACCTTTTATTGCATATGTCACACTTGTAACTCTCTGTAGAGTGTGTTTTCATGTGTTCCTTAAAATGGTAAAATAATTTAAACGAACGGTTACATTTCTCACAGTGGAATAAATTGTTCATGTGTGACAGCTGAAGTTCCACAATTTCAATACCTTCTACCTGTTTGCATGAGGGATCAGTTGCACTATCACCTTCTTCTTGGATCTGGCATTTTCTCTCTCCCTGACGATATTTGCTGGTGATATCTGCCAAAAGAGCCAAAGCAGATTCATCTGATGTACCCGTTGTCTGGATGTACTTTATGGATTGCTCTGCAGAAGCTACTTCTTCAAGTGTTTCAATGCTGTCATCTTCTACTTCAATCGTCCCTTCAGCAATCTCAACCTCAATTTCAACAGGCTCCGACTCTGCAGATGGCAGTGTTTCTGTGATAACATTAGAGGTTTCAGCTATCTTCCTCTTTTTTGGTTTATTTTTGCCTTGCGCTTGATTTGATTCTAAAGGTGATGAATTTTCTTTGTTCCTGTAAAGCATTTGCATGAACAACATTAAGATCCGAAAGCACTGACATAACAATTCCTGCCTAATACTGAGCTTCTGCATCCAACATTCTCTATCTGTTTCTCAGAAAAACTGAAGGACAACCAACCACATAATCTGTATGCATATCAGAAGCTAATTTGTCCTTTATCTATACTCCCAAAGCATTTTAAACAGCTCAGCCTGAATGATACAAAGCACCTATCAAGAAATGCCAGTTGACCTAATGACATAGGTTTATCTAAGAAACTTGTGAAATTCTGTCCTTCGAAAGAAAACCTCCCTGAAGGAAGGAGTTCTTTGGTGTGCTCAGAAATAAGATTGAAGTCCTTCCTACGCTATTCCTCCCAGAGTGTGTGCAATTGCTTGTTAGAAAGCACCACAGCTGTGACTTCATAACTATGATAACATCATTGTCCTTCAGGAAAGTACTCAGCTAACAGCTGAGGTAAAAATAAAAGCCCCTGCTATGTGGAAAGAGTATTCTAGCTTCATTTTCTGGGCTTATGCAGAACAACCAGCTCTGTTCCTGTTCTCTCTGCACGATACACACACGCACAAGCACCTTCCTCCCAGATCTCAGGGATAGCATGCCATCTCAAACACAAACAATGCTCAGTGGGCCAGTGCTTTCAAGTCACACCTTCAACATCACCCACATGATCCACTGCTTTGAAAATGAGTGTCTATCTTCCCCTCAAATCAGACTGACAGGAGTCAGCTGTGCTTTTTCCTTCCTTTGCAGGCTGATGAATACTTTCATGTAATCTACTCCCTATCACTTTTCCATTTTCTAGTAAGAGAAAAGATAAGGCTTTGCCCAATATCCATGAGGCATAAGTGAGAGATGTGTTGCTAACGTATCTGGGATACAGCTTATTAAATTGCATCTTACTCCCTTCAGACACAGGAAGATAGAGCAGCTAAACTTACCGTTTCATCTCACCCCAATTTATAGAAGGTGACAGTTTGCACATTACTGCAAGGAGGTCCAGGATCACATACTAAACAAATGATCTGCTCAGCAAAGAGGAGACTACCGTCCTTGACTACCGTACTCTTTGATGTAATACACATATGTAGTTCTATAACCATCTCTACTTCAACTCAAGTTTCTGAAGCCTTTCAGTCAAAGCTCTGACTGAAACGCTGTACTGCCATTCTGCCTATCTTACTATGAAGGAGAAAACAGGGACTGACAGTGGTACTCAAGTTTGCCTTTCTAACAAAAAAAAAAAAAACAAACCCAAACAAATCCCCACAAAATTTTTTTTCAAAATATACAAACAATGGAAATAACTCTAAGAATAGCCTGGCTTGCCTGTGTGCTTATTCTGCAAAACATTTGTTTCCATGTAACATAAAAATTACAGCGTTTACTAGTGATGCATACCCAACAAACTGCATAACATTACACAACAGTGGGAAATAATTGCAGGCTGGACAGTTTAGCTTGATAGATAAATCTGAACCCTGGTTCAACAGGTCTACCTGTGTACACATGCAAAATGATACGACTGGAACACACTTTCTCAGTTTCAAGTTGCTTTTAAACTCCTCAAGCAGACAGCTAAAGTCTGGGTTGTTTCCCTGAATAAAAAAACAAAGATAATCTTTTGGTGGTACCATGCTTAATCTGAATCATGTCAAAAAAGGTTGTTTGTGGGGTTGGAGGGTAGGACTAGAAATGCATAATCTTGCATCTTTTCTATTAAAAAAAAATACATACTTATTCATCTCTACTTCCAATCCACAAAATAAGTTAATTCAGAAATAAATGTTGATGTTAAAAGCCAAGTTTCCAGTGTATCATATCATACAAGTGTGTTGTTTGATTGGTGTTTTTTT